>VDFB02356261.1:0-14162 GCA_007258455.2 Sequoia sempervirens | reverse complement strand
GAGAACTAATCTAGTTCATGATGAGACAAATGCAACAGAGAAACATTTTGAGGTACCATTAAATTCAAAGGAAGGTGAGAACCTCATGATGAGGAGAACTTTGATGAAAGAGCCGGTTAAGGAGGAACCAAGCCAAAAGAGGTCCCTATTTAGGATAAAGTGCAAAATGATGGGGAAAGTATGTAGAGTCATCATTGAATCAGGGTCTACTGACAATATTGTGTTAGAGGAAGCAGTCAGCAAGCTAAAGTTTACAAGGATACCCCACACCAATCCTTACAAGGTCACATGGCTCAATAAAGGCCAACATGTCTTAGTAAATGAACAAGCATGGGTGGAGTTCTCAATTGGAAGGTACAAGGACAAAGTCTTGTGTGATGTGTTACCTATGGACGCATGTCACTTGCTCCTAGGTAGACCATGGCAATTTGATCGCCAAGCTATGCATGATGGAGCGAAGAACTCTTATACTTTCAAGAAGGATAAGGTAACATTCAAAATTCAGTCACTGTTAGAGGATGCAGAGGTGAAGATAGCAGGTCCTAATCTACTCATGGTTGGTGAAAACGAGTTCTTAGAAGCCTTGGAAGAAGGAGAAGGAGTTGGCTATGCATTAGTGTTAAGGCCAAGAGAGGTAAGTAATGACAAAGCAGCTAAGAAGCTAGAGTTACCTAAAGAGATACAGAATATGTTGCAGACTTATGAAGGCATTGTAAGCAGTGAACAACCAGCAGTATTACCCCCTAAAAGAGCCATAAGTCATAGGATAGACTTGATACCAGGGGCTACCCTACCAAATAAGGCAGCCTACAAGATGACCCCTCAACAAAATGAGGAAATAGCTAGACAAATACAAGAACTCCTAAACCAAGGTCTCATTAAAAAGAGCATTAGTCCATGTGTCGTACCCACTGTCCTAGCACCTAAAAAGGGAGGAGATTGGAGGCTTTGTACTGATTCAAGGGCCATAAATAGGATAACCATTAGATATAGGTTCCCTATCCCTAGGATTGAAGACCTAATGGATTGTCTAGGTGAAGCTAAGTACTATACCAAGATAGACTTAAAAAGTGGTTATCACCAAATTAGGATACATGAGGGAGATGAGTGGAAAACAACCTTCAAAACCAATTAGGGTTTATATGAGTGGCTTGTTATGCCATTTGGGTTGTCTAATGCACCCTCCACATTCATGAGGCTCATGAATGAAGTCCTCAAAGACTACATTGGTAAATTTGTAGTGGTATATCTTGATGATATACTAATTTATAGCAAAACAAGAGAAGAGCATCTCAAACAGATAGAGTTGGTTTGCAAGAAGCTACATGAGGAGAAATTAATGATCAACTTAGAGAAGTGTGAATTCATTAAGACAGAGCTAGTGTACCTTGGGTTTGTATTATCTCATGGCAACCTGAAAATGGACATTAGCAAAGTGAAAGCCATCCTCAATTGGCCTACTCCAAGGACAGCAACAAAGGTAAGAAGTTTTCATGGTCTTGCTCAATATTATAGGAAGTTCATAAGACAATTTAGTGCTATTTGTGCTCCTATGTTGGATACCATTAAAGGAGGGATGAAGACTAGATTTGTGTGGAATGAGCAAGCTAACAAAAGTTTTGAGTTGTTGAAGGAAAAGATAGCTACCCAACCTGTTTTGGTGTTGCCAAGCTTTGAGAAGCTATTCACTATTGAGTGTGATGCAAGCAATGTGGCTATTGGAGCTATTTTAAGCCAAGAGGGCAGACTGGTGGCTTTTCATTTAGAAAAGTTAAGTGAAGCCAAGAAGAAGTATTCTTCTTATGACCTTGAGATGTATGCATTGGTTCAAGATTTAAGGAAATGGAGGCACTACTTGCTTCCCAAGGAGTTCATAGTGTATTATGACAACCACGCACTTAGTTTCCTGAATTCACAAGAGAAATTGAGTCACAAACACATGAAGTGGGTTGAATACCTGCAGGCTTATACTTTTAATATCAAGCACAAAAAAGGAGTACTCAACAAGGTGGCAGATGCCTTGAGTAGAAGAGTTCTTACAATACAAGAGATTCAGTTGAAGAGCATGGGAATAGATCATTTCAAGGATCTATATGCAGATGATGAAGATTTTGCAGACATTTATAAGGTATGTGCTAAATACAAGAATCATTTTCATAGTAGATATGCTGAATATACTTTGCAAAGTGATCTCTTGTTTAAAGGGAATCAGTTATGTGTCCCTACAGGCTCCATTAGAGAGAATTTGATACAAGAAAATCATAATGGTGCATTGAGTGGTCACTTTGGGATCACAAAGACTCAAGAACTTGTTCAAAGGTTCTATTATTGGCCAAGGATGAATCTAGATGTTAGGAGGTATGTGGAAAGTTGTATAGTATGTCAAAAGGCCAAGGGTACTTCTTCAAATGTAGGCCTATACCAACCACTACCTATTCCTACTAGGCCATGGGAATGCTTGAGTATGGATTTTGTAGCTGGGTTACCCAAGACAAAACAAGGCATGGATAGTGTTTATGTAGTTGTGGACAGATTTAGTAAGATGGCTCACTTTGTGCCATGTAAGACAACCAATGATGCCAGCCAAATAGCCTCTCTTTTCTTCAAGGAGATAGTACGAATTCATGGGTTACCTATGAGCATAGTGTCAGATAGAGACACCAAGTTTATGAGTTATTTTTGGAAGACTCTTTGGTAGAGATTGGGCACTAATTTATCTTTTGGATCTGAATACCATCCCCAAACTAATGGTCAGACCGAGGTTGTTAATAGAAGCCTTGGAAATCTATTAAGGTGCTTGACCAAGGAGTATGGTCAACAATGGGATCAGTTGATTGGACAAGCTGAATATGCCTATAATGACACTATGAACAGGTCAACAGGGAAGAGTCCCTTTGAAATAGTCTATGGTCTACATCCTAGAGGAGTCTATGAACTAAGAGACTTAAAGGATGGAGTTAAGGGAAGTGGATATGTTGATGATTTTGCCTATGCAATGCAGGAGATTCATGACACAGTCAGGAAGACTTTGACAGAAAACACCATGAAGCATAAGACCAAGGTGGATGAGCATAGAAGAGAAGTTCAGTTAATGTGGGAGACTTGGTGATGATACATCTAAATAAGTCTAGACTACTGAAGGGAGTCCCTCACAAGTTGAAGATGAAGAGGATAGGTCCTTGTCCTATCTTGGCTAAGTATGCGAACAATGCTTTTAGAGTGGAGCTACCGGAAGACAGTGGACTGTCCCCTATCTTCAACATTATAGACCTGGTTCATTACAAAGGACCACCACCAGACATGGATCAAAGCCTCAATGAAGTCATCCATGATGTGGAAGAGCTCAAACTACCTTCTACTACAGTCAAGCAAGCTGACAGTATACTGGATACTAGGGTCTACAAGCTAACTAGAAACAAGGAATACAAGGAACATCTGATCAAGTGGCATGGTCAACCGGATGCTGATGCAGTATGGATAGAAGAACTAGAGTTCAAGAAGTTGGGCATTGATCTCAGCTTACTCAATCCAAGGGTGGATTGAACTCTTTTGTTTTGGGGAGGATGGTGCAGGAGCACACCTAGGCTAACCTCCATAGTTAGGATATTTTGGGCTTGTATCTGACATTAGCCAAGTCAGAGTAATTGTATGTTTGTTTTGGACCTTAGAAGGTCATTGTTGTGGCTAGGTGAGTTAGTCATTAGGACTAAGGTCACCAAAGTTAGTCGTTGTTAATAGTTTTTACATTGCTTAGCCTTAGTAGCTTAAGTTGGGATTTGAGTCTTAAATGTGTTCTAAACACATGAATGATGTTAGAAAGATGCCATGAGGCCTTTAATGGAGTTGGTTACTCGAAATATAGGAGATAGAGGTCCTAAGAGTTAGGAAGGTGGCATAATGACAAAGTTGCCAAATGTTGTTACAAATTGTCATGACAACATTTGCCATTATGGAAAATGTTTCATGCAACTCAGTTACATAGGATCCCCTAAAGGATAGGAGTGGTGGATCGACCAACATACCCTAAAAAATTGTGAATGGCATCTAAGATGCAAGAGACTCGAATTCAAGAAAAGGAGAGATTGTAATCAAAGTTTTTTGGAATAGAAGATAGCTCTGCAATTTCTTTTTTTTTTTGTGAACTTCGAGTGTTATTGAGTGATAGTGATACTAATTGAATTGGATGTTTTGATTTAGTGTCAGAGTCATGTTCATAGGATAGTTCTAAACTTTTTCCATTCTGCAAGTAAGTTGATTTAAGTTGTTTTAGTGTCTTGAATAGATAGGTTAAGGTTTAGGGTTTTATTGGTCCTGTCCTGACCAGCTTGTCTTTTTAGGGCTCCCCCATGAAATCTAGTCACGGGATTTTCCTGAGGATAGATGGATGTGTTAGGGGATCCATTGGTCTATACATATGTAGAGTTAGGAGTCATGGAGAGTGGAGCAGTTGTGTTTAATATCAAGCCCTAGGCGAGCTTAGAGTGCTCCGTTAGAGGTTTGACAGTAATGAATTGAAGTATTTAGGCAGGGGATTGAGGTACAGTATGAAACAAGTATAGTTCTAGGTAGGGTATAGACATATCCTAACATGCTAGAAGGATTGAGGTTCTGTGAATCCATTTGACTAAGTTTTGAGTGAGAAATCAGTGAGGTCCTAGTAAATAGGTCTTTTAACCCGATTTAACCTAGATAATAGGAAACCAGTGTACAAAGGACTTAGGAGTCTAGAACCTTTGGAATCCTTCAGAAAATCCAAAAGGGTATTCGAATGTGGAATTGGTTTTTCAAGTTGTTTGGAAAATTTGGGCAGAAATGAAGTAAAGGCCTCTGTCAAGGGCTACAAGGAATTAGGCCCCCTCAAGACCAATTCTTGAAACTTGTAGGAAAGGAGTTTGGAGATCCTCCAAGATGGATCCATTTGGAAGTGCATGGCATGTTTCCAATATGTTTGGCACCCCTGCAGTCAATTCAATGTTTTGTGTGAAGTTGGCACTTAGAGTCTTCTAAGTGTAGGAGAGAGTTTGCACATGACAAAGTGGTGTTAGTCCTTCAAGGTGAAGTACAAGGTGTGAGACTCTTGGAGAGGAGTTGGATTAGGAATTTGTTAATCATCTAAGCCTAACAAGGACTTAGAAGATATTAGGTTCCTAGATGAAGACAAGGAAAAGTATTCTTAGCTAGTTGTGCAAGAAAGCCTTGGAACACTTACACCAACCTAGCTCCATCTGCTGGTCGCTTTCACCAAACCCTCTCTTAGACCTAAAAAAAAAGGCTACTAGCCCTAGGAGCCCCAATTAGGCCTCTTTCTCCGAGAAAATAGGTTTGTTCTCAAATCTTTCTAAAGAACATCCCAATCTTTTCTTGGGATTCCTGGTTCATTTTCCCACCTCTCAAAGATTTTTGAGGTCTTAGGTCTTCACTGTCCGTACAGCACCCTAATTTGAAAATGGGTAAAATTAGGTCTTTTTAGCCCTTTCTTGGCTTCTTTCAAACTGTTAAATTCTTCTCACATCAATTGAATTGATGGAGCTTCCTTCTTCATGCTGTATCTAGGAAAGACACATACCTGCCCTCTCCACCCTGTGATTTGTCTGGAAATCGACACCCCTGCAACTCAAGTGCTCTACACTTTCTGTCTTCCCTAGCCGGACTCTTCCTGGCTCGCCTAGGGCAAGACTTCCACCATAGCTCCTGTCTTTTCTAAAACCCTAAACTCTACAATATTTACAACCATGGAGTCTAGTCACTGTTCGCAAAGGGCCGTACAATTTGTACGGTGGGAAAGTGTACTAACACTCCATTTTCACAAAACTGCCTGGTTTAGACCAGCAAAAGTGTGGAATCAAAATTATTTACAAACAATGCTTGAAATTGTATAAAGGAACTAACTATTGGCACACAATACTTGAAAAACTACCACACTACATCCTACACAAGTTGCAGTGCCATGATTAAGCCATTAAAACCTAACTTTAATGCAAAAATCAGAAAATAACACACAAAACACTGTTTTCCCTTGAATTCACAAAACTTCAAAGCAATACAAATGTTTTCCAACCCTTCTCCAATGCTGAGGCATTCCATAAATAGGGTCCCTCAATTAGTTATGCTCCCATGGGCTCTTCTTGGCCGCTTGAAACTCTAATTGAGCATTATTTGCAAAAATTGAAAAGCAACTTCCTAAAAATCCTAAAAGGTCAAAACCTTACTAGCAAAAACCTTAGGCCTAATCATTGGTCAACATGACCTTCATCAGATGATCAACATCTAATCCAAAATTCCATTAAGGCTTACATCCAAATGAACTAAGTTTTAATGCCTAGTTGTCCTAGACAAGGTTGTCCTAGACAACCTATGATAACCTTTGGGTGCTCCTGCACCATTCTCCCCCTCAGCCAAACACTAAGGATTGTGGGGAGAGATCAGAGATAAATCAATACCCTACCTCTTGAACTGAGCTTCATCCACCCATATAGCCTCAGATTCTGGTTTGTCCTTCCATTTGATGAGATGTTCCATGTATTCCTTATACCGGGTAGACTTCTTCACCCTTGATTCCAAGATCCTCTCTGCTCGCAGCTTGTCTTTAGGAGGTAAGGCTATGTTACTCACATCCTTCAAGACATCCACACTTTTTTGATCCAAGTCAGCGACTGGTCCTTTATACCTGATCAAATCAGCCACATTAAACACTGGTGAAATGCCTAAGTCTGCAGGTAGCTCCACCTTGTAGGCATTCTTTCCATATTTTGCTAACACCTGACATGGTCCCACTCTCTTCATCTGCAACTTGGTTTATGTTCCTTTCTACAACCTAGATTTGTTGAGATGGACCATGACATAGTCCCCTACTGCAAATTGTAGATCTTTCCTAGACATATCCACCTTAGCTTTCAACTTGTGAGTAGCCTCTGTAATTGTCTTCTTCACTTGCTCCTAAATCTCCTTCATGGTCTGAGAGAAATCTTTAGCATGGCCACTCCTATGCTCCATAGCTCCTAAGTCTCTAAGTTCACACACACCTCTTGGGTGCATTCCATACACTATTTCAAAAGGACTTCTGCCTGTGGTCTGATTCACACTGTCATTGTAGGCATATTCATCTTGTGATATGACCAAGTCCCATGTCTATCCATACTCCTTGGTGAGGCACCTTAGAAGGTTACCTAACACTCTATTAACTACCTTAGTTTGTCCATCAGTTTGAGGATGGTAGGCTGATCCAAAAGACAAGTTAGTACCTAATTTGTTCCATAGAGTCTTCCAAAAATGACTCATATGAACTTCCACGCCCTTTAGTTCTACATGTAATGCTCAATGGAAACCCATGATCCTCAAGCAATCTCTCGAAAGAAAAGCATTGCTAACATAGCTAGCATCATGTGTGGTCTTGCAAGGAATAAAGTGACTCATCTTACTGAACCTATCTACCACCACATAGACACTATCAAACCTTGTCTTAGTCTTAGGGAGTCCTACCACAAAGTCCATGCTAATACATTCCCATGGTCTATTGGGAATAGGTAGGGATTGATACAAACCTGCATTACTAGCTCCCCGCTTGGCTTTCATACAAACTACACACTGCTCCACATACCTTCTGACATCCCTTGGGTACCCTTGGACTAATATTAGAACCTCCACACTAGCTCCATTGTCTTGTTGATACCAAAATGACCACTAAGACTACCATTGTGCTTTTCTTGTATAAGATTCTCTCTCATAGAGCCTTTTGGCAGAGACAACTGATTTCCCTTGAATAACAATCCACTTTGTAATGTATACTCTGAGTATTGACTATGAAAATGATTGTCAAAGTCAGAACATACCTTATATGCCTCTGAGAAGCTCCTCATCTCTCCATAGGAGACCTTTGAAACTCTTTTATCCAGATTTCTCTCTTGGTAATCACAGCTAACTCCTCTACTTTAATGCATTTCCTGCCACCTGCCCTAACTCATTCCCTTTAAAGCTGATAGTAAATGTGAAAGCTTGGAGGTATTCCATCCATTTCAAATGTCTATTGCTCAACTTCTCTTGTGTGTTGATGTAGCTAAGTGCCTGGTTATCAGTAAACACTACAAACTCTTTAGGTAGGAGATAATGTCTCCACTTTCTAAGAGACTGCACTAGAGCATATAGTTCTAAGTCATAAGTAGAATACTTCTTTTTAGCTTCATTGAGCTTTTCACTAAAGAAAGCTATAGGCCTACCTTCTTGGCTTAGCACTCCTCCTACTGCAATTCCACTAGCAACACATTCCACAGTGAATAACTTATCAAATCTAGGTAACAAAAGGATGGGTTGAGTTGCTACTTCTTGTTTCAGTTTCTCAAAACCCTTCTTTGCTCCAAGAGTCCATTTGAACTTAGTTTTTAGGCCACCTTTGATTGTATCAAGTATTGGTGCACATATGCCACTAAAGTTCCTTTATAAACTTCCTATAAACTGAAAGCCAACCCATGAAAAAATCCTTACCTCTATCCCTCATGGTTGGTGTAGGCCAATTTAGGATAGCTTCCACCTTGCTTGGGTCCATCTTCAATGATCCTTGGGATACTACAAACCCTAAATACACAAGCTCTTATTTGAAGAACTCACACTTTTCTAGATTGATGGCTAACCTCTCCTCCTGCAATCTTTTAAGAATCAACTCCACATGCTTTAGATGTTCTTCTGCTATCTTGCTAAAGATAAGTATATCATCTAGATATACCACCACAAATAGCCCTATGAAATCCTTAAGCACTTCATTCATGAGCCTCATGAATGTGCTAGGGGCATTTGAGAGGCCAAATGGCATCACTCTCCACTCATACAACCCATCAGTTGTCTTAAAATATGTCTTCCATTCATCCCCCTCTTTTATTCTAATATGGTGGTATCCACTCTTGAGATCCAACTTAGTAAAATATTGTGCTCCTCCAAGACAGTCCATCAAATCCTCTATCCTAGGAATAGGAAACCTATATCTGATTGTAATCCTATTGATAGCCCTAGAATTAGTGCATAGCCTCCACTTACCACCTTTCTTGGTTGCTAAGACCACTGGTACTCCACATGGACTAATGCTCTTCCTAATTAGTCCTTGGTCTAATAACTCCTGCACTTGTCTAGCTACTTCTAGGTTTTGATCTAGTGTAAGCTTGTAAGCTGCTTTGTTTGGCAATGAAGCCCTTGGTATGAATTCAATCTGATGATTGATGGCTCTCTTTGGAGGTAAGGTTGTTGGTGTTCCATCACTGACTATGTCCTTGAATTTCTCAAGCAACTTCTGGACTGCTCCTGGTATGATTGTTTTCTTAGTCTTATCTTCCTCCTTGGGTTGCACCATGACCACATATCCTTCCCCTCCTTGTTGTAGAGTGTTGATAAACTCTTTGCCACTACTTAACAAGACACTAGGGGTCTTTGACTGTCCTTCTTCCTCATCTGACAGTGACTACAGTTTGAATGTCTTTCCATCCTTCTTGAATGAGATAGTGTTCTCCTTTCCATCATAGATGGCTCCTCTGTCATACTGCCATGGTCTGCCCAATAGAAGATGACATGCATCCATGGGAAACACATCACAAATCAACTTGTCCTTGTATCCTCCAATGGAGAACTCCACCGTTGTCTGCTCATTTACAAGAACACTTTGTCCTTTGTTCAACCATGTCACCTTGTAAGGACTAGTGTGGGGTATCTTCTCCAATTTTAGATTCCTTACTGCCTCCTCAGAGATAATGTTATCAGTAGACTCGGAACTACTATAAATCTTGCACACCTTTCCAAGTATTTTGCATCTCTCAGTCTTGAATAGCTCCCTCCCTTTGCTTTGGCTCCTCCTTGACTGGTTGTCTGATTAGAACCCTACTAAACATCAAGTTCTCCCTCGTTTCTGACTCAATGTGACTAACCTCTAGTAACTTGACACTCATAGTGTCTTATTGAGTATATGCTACTCTCTTTTCTGTATTTGAAGAAGATGCTTTCTCTGGGAACCTATACGTTGGATGACCTACTTGACCACAATTGTAACACTTCATACTAGCAAAGTATGAGTTACTTCTGTCTATCCTCTTCCTCTATTTGGACCTCCTTGAGGTCCCTCTTACCCTCCATAACCTCCTCTAGAAGTTGTTTCACCTCCATGCTCTGTGAGTTTAGACTCTCCCTGATTTCTTTGTTCAATCCCTCTACCTTGGTATCCACCTCTATGTCCTCTTTGATCTTTGCCTATACCTCTATTCTTAGAAGCCTGGTCTTGTTTCCTCTTACTCCTTTCTTCAATCTTTATAGCCAATTGATAGCATTGGTGCACTGTTTTGGGACTTAGAAGAGTCATCTCCTCTTGAATGTTCTACTTCAAGCTGTTAAGGTACCTAGCCACCTTAAGACTTCCATCCTCTGTAACATTAGACCTCATGCAAAGTTTTTGAAACTCCTCAGTATAAGAGTTCACAACTTGGTCTCTTTGTCTCAAGCTCTGTCTCTTCTTATGCAATTGAATCTCATAATTATCTGGCATGTATGCTTCTTTCACTTTGGTAACCATTCCCTTCCACGTAGAAATAGGCTTTGCCTCTCCTCTTTTCCCTCTCTCTCTCAATCAATGAATATCCACTATGTCAAGGCAGAACCTCTTAATCTTGACTTTGCCACCTTCACCTTATGTGCTTCAATGACTCCATCACATTCAAAATGGTTTTCCATTCTCTCTATCCAATCCATGACTAGATCAACTTCCATTTTCCCACTAAATAGTGGTATACCTTCAAGTGCTTTTCCACTCAAAGCCTTCAATTCCTTCAAGAAAGGCTCCTTCAAAAATAGGGCTTCTGCCCTGTGATCTTGTCTTCCTCTCTGAACCTCTTTCTTTCTTTCATACCCTTTCCTTCCAACCGCACATTACTCATTAGTTGCTAAAGTTGTTTATTCTTTCCCTCAATAGCCTATTGTCTTCCTCCTATTCTTCAACCTTCTTGGCCAATTCTGCATTTGTCACCATGTCAATAGAACCACTAGACTCAATCTCTGGCATATATTATTCTTTCCCAAATCTTTTGCTGCTCTGATACCAAACTGATAGGGAGGTTGGTTGAAACAATCACAGTTTCATGCTCTAAGTCTTGTTAGAAGACTTCTATGGTGTCTCTCTCCACCACTTCAACCTATAGGACCTTTCTTTACTTAGGATCCCCTGGTTTTTCCTTGCCAACCCCAACTACCAACATAAATCTTTCTACCAAATCCACTTTGGTACAAACTTGCAACTCTACACTTAGCCCTTAATCCACCCTAAAGGCTACAAAACCTCCAAATCTTGAATTTAGCTTTGCAGGGGTGTGGAGGTGCTTCTCACATCATCAATCCATCCCATTAAAGGTATTAGGGGTCCACCTAGCTCCATCTGCAGGTCGCTTTCACCAAACCCTCTCTTAAACCTGAAAAAAAGCTACTAGCCCTAGGAGCCCCAATTAGGCCTCTTTCTCCGAGAAAATAGGTTTGTTCTCAAATCTTTTTAAAGAACATCCCAATCTTTTCTTGGGATTCCTGGTTCATTTTCCCACCTCTCAAAGTTTTTTGAGGTCTTAGGTCTTCACTGTCCGTACAGCACCCTAATTTGAAAATGGGTAAAATTAGGTCTTTTTAGCCCTTTCTTGGCTTCTTTCAAACTGTTAAATTCCTCTCACATCAATTGAATTGATGGAGCTTCCTTCTTCATGTTGTAAGACACTTACCTGCCCTCTCCACCCTGTGATTTTTCTGGAAATAGACACCCCTGCAACTCAAGTGCTCTGCACTTTCTGTCTTCCCTAGCCAGACTCTTCCTGGCTCGCCTAGGGCAAGACTTCCGCTATAGCTCCTGTCTTTTCTAAAGCTCTAAACTCTACAATATATACAACCATGGAGTCTAGTCACTATTCCCAAAGGGCCGTACAATTTGTACAGTGGGAAAGTTTACTAACACCCCATTTTCTCAAAACTGCCTGGTTCAGACCAGCAACAGTGTGGAATCAAAATTATTTACAAACAGTGCTTGAAATTGAATAAAGGAACTAACTATTGGCACACAATACTTGAAAAACTACTACACTACATCCTGCACAAATTACAGTGCCATGATTAAGCCATTAAACCCTAACTTCAATGCAAAAATCAGAAAATAACACACAAAACACTGTTTTCCCTTGAATTCACAAAACTTCAAAGCAATACAAATGTTTTCCAACCCTTCTCCAATGCCGAGGCATTCCATAAATAGGGTCCCTCAATTAGTTATGCTCCGATGGGCTCTTCTTGGCCGCTTGAAACACTAATTGAGCATTATTTGCAAAAATTGAAAAGCAACTTCCTAAAAATCCTTAAAAGTCAAAACCTTACTAGCAAAAACCTTAGGCCTAATCATTGGTCAACATGACCTTCATCAGATGATCAACATTCAAACCAAAAGGCCATTAAGGCTTACATCCAAATGAACTAAGTTTTATTGCCTAGTTGTCCTAGACAAGACTATCTTAGACAACCTATGATAACCTTTGGGTGCTCCAAAGACCACTAGGTATCTCGAGTCATTTTATTTCATTCATTTTCAAAGGAAAAAAATCTATTAACTAACTGATTTTGGTGACCTACTAGGGAAATCAAGTGGCTAGCAAGTGTTTTTTCTCCTAAAATTTTGAGGGTACCTCCCTGAGGATGGAGGTTGGTGACTCTATGTTTATGAAATATCTTTTTGGTAGAAGAATTCCAGTGTTATTTCATGGATTTGGTGGCATCTCAGCCATGGGGAACCCAAATTGGACCATTTGCTTTGCCTCATTATACAGCCATACCTAACGGTTCAAGAAAATATTTTCCTAAATTTGCTGGTGAAGATTCTCAAGATCCAGATCATCATATTCAAGCATTCACTGTTGCAAGTGGAATCCTTGGAATTCAAGAGGAAGATGTGTTTGTACGGTTGTTTTTTGAGATTCTCATCGGACAAGCAACAAAATGGATTCGAAATCTAGAAGATGGATGCATTACTAATTGGGACTCTTTAAAAAATAAGTTCTTGGAAAGACATAAGGGCCCTGTTGATGAAGTTGCCCTGCTAAATCAATTTTTCAATATTTGTAAGCAAGAAGGTGAACCCATCAGAGATTTCGTGGATAGATTTAACCAACTGCTAAAGAAAATTCCCACCCCTATAAAACCATGTGAGCAACTTCAGTTTTGTACTTTTACTTTTGCTCTGCATTCTGATGTTTAGTTTGAACTAAAAAGAAGTAGAGTAAATGATATTCAAGTTTCAAGTTTCTCAACAAGAAAAGACGATTTAATATTAAGTAGATTATGAAAAGAAAATCAGCTTGTAGACCATTTGCAATGTGAATTTATGAGGAAGCCTATCATGCAGAAGTCAATCCCTCGGCCTATTGATTTTCAATATATGCAACCTCCTTCTATTGAATGTCTTAACCTCACTATTTTTTATTCAAAGCATTTTGTTAAAGATAAAGGAAATGTTGTATAAAGTGAGCCTCATATTGATGAAAGAATTGAAGCTTTTTACTTGCATCATGAACCTGAAAATCCCTCGCAGAGTAAAGAAAATAAATCCTCCTTCCACAATGCAAGGTATAGTGAGAATAATGTTGCTCTGTCATCTTTATCTGTTGTAGAAATGGAAACATTTACTTTTGTTGGTCATGAGGAAAAATTTCAGGATGCCCTGCATACAAACGAGGTGTTGAATGTCTCTCCTCTAATTGGTATGCAAACTGAATTTGAAGCCTTCACATTTCTTGAATCGGCTGATGTTAAAGTTATAAACATGAGTGATGAAGTAAGTCACGAAGTTGCTGAAGGAAGCATAATTTTTCCAGCTGAGGATAATTCTCAATTATGTGATGCCAGAAAAGTGGATTGTACCAAAAGGAGGTTCTCGTCTGATGGTTTATATGTGGGTTGTCCAATTCGAGGGTTGATTACTCCTTGCCTGTATAGTCAAGTGCATCACAATGTCAATGTGAGGTGTCAAATTAAAGGAGAATTACAATCAAATCATGAAAGATGCATTCAAAGACTTAAGATTGCAATACTTCAAGCCATATAGGAGGAAGTGTTTAGTAGGCATAATGGCATTGAAGTATTATCTGATTCATATACTTTTCATGAGGAACAATTAT
>VDFB02356260.1:0-62984 GCA_007258455.2 Sequoia sempervirens | reverse complement strand
CATCATGCAACTCATGTCTCCTATGTATCATGATGCATCATATAGACATTGGTACAACCCGTAGAATTTTCAATTCATACTTAGTATGAAATGCATACATTCTGACTATTTCATTTCATGCAATGGATAACCTTAGGGTTCCTAAATGCATTCAATCCCTTCTTAAGTTATCATGCATTCACATGCTCATTTCTTGTTGCGAAATAGAGGCACTATGGAAGTTTTTAATACAACATAAGTTTTCCTTTCAAGCATTTAAATGTAGCCTTGAAGACTAAACTCTTGACTTCATCTTGCTCTATTTTTTAACATATAAATTGCACATAGTTTTCAATATTCCTTCTAGTTAAAATGTAAATATCATAATACAAAAATCTATTTAGTTTTCTCATGATGTGTTCAAATTAAGAAACATCTTAGAAATATTTCAAGTCATCATTCAATAGTACACAAATAACAAAGCTTATCCTGAAAGATCAACAAATATGTGGAAGCCAATATCAAACAAAAGGACAAGGTATCAAACATGCAGATCCAATGTATGGATAAGGTATGCATTCATTTAACAAAATTTCCCAAATAGAGCCTTCTAAGATATGCAAGGGCTTAGTTCATGCACACTTAAAATTCTAGGGTGCTTCCAACTTCAAACATTGATCAAGATCAATCTTCCAAATGACACATTTATGTGCCAAAGACACTACCCTGAGAGTGACTAACTTGCTTCCAAGTACTCTAAGACAAGGGATACCATCACTTTCCTGTTAGGTGGAAAAAGTCTAAAAGACTCTCTTTACACTAATACTCTTACTGGCTTGCTTATGCATCATGTGTTAAGCACCTTAGGAGGTTCATGCAATCAAGTGTCAAAACTAAGGAAGGTGAACCCAATGTCCTAGTACCAAACCTTAAGATTTGATACCAAATGTAACAACCTCCATCGATTAAAACTTAATTAACACAATTAAAGTCACAAAATTACACATCATCACATGCATTGAAAGACATGTGTCCAAATCACAAGAAAAAGATAAAGGAATTATATTAAATTAATAATTTGGAGTACATGTGATGTTTACAAGGAAAAATATATGGGAACATTTCCCTTACAATAGACCTCTTGGTCAATAGCAAGACTATACAAAATACTGAAACTTGAGCCTTCCTGACAAGATCCTTTAACCTTTGAACTCCTTCAACCACCTCAAGGATGAGAACATTGTTAGAGCACATTTATGCCCTACTACAAAGTGAGACACTTCCCCAAAATTCGTATGTCCACCAAAGAATACCTGACCCAACATGAGGAAAACTAGCAATGCAATACTAAATAAGAGTAATAGAATACGTGTAGTAAGACATATCATCATCTAATCATATCATTTTCATCACATAAAATACACCAAAACAACACCATACTTGATGCTCAGGCACATACAAAGTCAATCATGAGTGCAACACAATAGTTTACCATCAATGTTGCTCCAACATCTCTTAAGCAACAATTAAATCTTTGCAAGTACAAGTATGCTAATCACGATAAATATTTTGTCAGCATGTAGGAAAACCTTTCAATAATCCTTTCATATGTGCATATCAAGAAATGTAGAGTTTCTAATATAGGAGCATGCAAGCACAAACATGAAAGTAAATAAAATGTAATATTAAATAAAGAAGGTATAGCTCATGTTTGTATGTATGTATGTATGCATGTATATACATATATATGGGTGTATATATGAGTAAATATTCTTAAGCAAAGAGATTTCATTACCACATTATCCCTTAACTGACCATCGTGAGAAAACATGTTCAATGAACAAACATTACCTTTCTTACATAGAAAATAAAGTCAACCATCAGTATTAATATGTGTGAAGGTTCATATGACAAAAACATAAGCTTTCATTCCCTAAATTAAAGTAAGTGTTAAGGGTTTATTAACCCTTTAACCTTCATTAAGGCTAAGTATTTTCCCTCTTTCCCATCATCATCTTAGGCCAATACATATTACCCTAGTTTGACCGAGTGGATATTAAATTTTTTTTTAGTAGATACCTCTTGATTTTATAACAATACATCATATTACAATTTGGAATAAAATTGTATCTATTTAGTTTTATTCACTCTTCTAGAGTTCAACTTTTATAAGTCAATTTTACTCAAAATTTAACCAACGAATGAAGTTCTCACCTAATTAAAGATTCTTGTACTAGGATAAGATATTCATAATGAAGTTTTAGAAACTTCAATATGATCTAATTTTTCCTCTAATTCACATGGATTCAATTCTAGGTGTGACCCTAATTGTAGGCACTAAGGTTTTCAAGCTCGAAAGACCATTCAATTATCTAAGTTATACAATAAATAAGTATAGATTTACTTTGTGAAGGAACCCATGGAATACCAACCTCTTAAGGTAAATGAGTATTTTGTCATCAAGCAATCATTTTATATTGATCTTAATCCTCTTATAATATTCCCTTCCATCATAGAGGTAGTTGCAACCTTATTGACTTCTATGCGTAATTATAACCTCTTACCGACCCAATAGGCAGTGTAAAACGTATAAGATATTTAAACAATATTAATAGTTATCCTTGTATTATCTAAATTAAAGGATTATTTAATAACCCAGCTCATCGAATGGGCTAGACTACTTTTCTACTAGATCCCAAGAATCTTTGATGTAAAAATAGGGGCAGACCCTATTAGTTATTATCAAGTTACGCTCCTATCATCACAAGTACTCTTTCCACATTTATCCATAGCTTCTAGTATAATAGAGATTGAAACAAAAATCCAACCTATTAAGAAAGATTAATGAGAAATCATTCTATTTTTCCTTCATCACAAGATGTTTGGTAAAAAGCTTACCATGGATTCCTATTTGGCTTTAGTATATAATATTATCATATATTTATAAGAAAATCTTTAATCTCTGAAAATCCATCACTAAAATTTGGAGTCTACTCATTCAAGAATTTCAACTTGCGTTCTCTATACTTAATAAAAAAATGTTAAGAAACATTCGCTAAAGGTTTAAGCAATGATCTGTGCATCTTAAATTCTTTCAAGTAAAGAAATGCATATGTTTCAGGCCAAAATCTCATAGAGGAATATGAGGGCTTCTATATTGTGTTGGAATCTAAGCCAAAAGAGTGAGTATATGTCACATCTAGAAGAAATTTCTTAAATAAGGTTTTCCTTGACAGACCTACCATTGCAATTAACTGAACAAATGGAGAAACAAGATACATGCAAGAAGGCAAAGATTCCCCATTTTGACGGTTGGTACAAAATCCTTTCTTTTAGTGGTCATGCCTTTCCTGATATGTAGCTATTGGTGGTCTCATTTAAATGATATTTGTAGAGGATTCTATATTTTTTTACCAAATACTCAAAAAGAAGTTTACGATGCCACTAGGAGGATTCCACTGTAGAGTTTCAATATACTTAAAATAGACTACTACGATTATCTAAGGATTTTCTTATTTCTATGTCATCTTCCTTTAATTTCCTCATTCTCTTGTTGCGTAAACGTTACTGACAAAATTTCTAAATGCACAAAACAACACAGAGTTGCTGCTTTGTTTTCCAGTCAAATTGGAAATACCCAAAATGTGGAATAAACTAAAAAAGCCAAAGCAGAATGGAGACAACACAAAACTGGGCATGCAATATTTCATTTTTATATTAACTAGAAAACCAAAAAATTACAAAATGCTTTCCTAAATCTGGAAACTACAAACTACAGATTAAAAAACTATTGGGAGTAGACTGGAGCTGCTCATACAAACTAACAACTTCAAAAGCTTCTAGGAGCTCACTGTCAGGAGCTATGCAGAGCTCTTTTAGGAATAATCACTACTCACATACAAAATAACATACAACTACTATTGTTCAGGAGCTTCTGGGAGCTCACACAAAACATTCCTCTATTCATAGGCTACTACTGCATAGAAAACTTCTCCTTCCAAAAACTAACCAAACTAACTGCCTTCAATTCCATTTGTCTCCTCAAAACAATTCCCTCTCAAATTTGAATTTACCTACCAACATTAATTCTACTACAGAATGAGCTACATGTCAAGAGCTGTAGGGATGACAATCCCAAAAACTGCCATTGAAGATGGGGCTTTTGACGGGTAGGTGAAACAATTGGGGGTCTAACGTGAGAGCAGGATGCTTCAGGAGCAATAAATTTTCTAACACTCCCCCTTGGTCCTAAGTCGAAGAAAGAAGATCAATCCTGATCCAAATCAACAACACCCAATTTTCTCCTCAGACACTCGAAACTATCCTTGCTCAAAGGCTTGGTGAATATGTCTGCTAGTTGCTACTCAGACCTGCAAAATGCCATTTTAATTTCACCATTTTCAACTAACTTTCTAATAAAATGATACCTGATTTCAATGTGCTTGCTTCTTCCATGAAACACAAGATTTTTCATCAAGGCTAATGATTAAACATTGTCACAAAATATTGTTGTTCCATCCTCATGTTCTTCTCTCAAATCTACCAAGATTCTTCTTAGCCAAATAGCTTGACATGTTGTGTTTGCTGCTATATATTCAGCCTCGATTGTTGATAGGGAAACTATGGGCTGTTTCTTGGAAGCCCACGAGATAGCTCTCGAACCCAAATGAACACATAGCTTTATGTGCTCTTCCTATCATCCAAACTTCCTGCCCAATCACTATCCGTGTATCCAACCAGCCCAAAATCATTTGCTACTATGTATAAAATACCATATCCTTTGGTTCCATTCACATACCTTAGGATTATTTTACCCGCTTGCCAATGGGTGTCCCTTGGAGTCTCCATAAATCTGGAGATAAGACTCACTCCATGCATTATATCAGGCCTAGTTGTGATCAAATACAACAAACTTCCAACCAAACTTTAAAACATGGTCGGATCCACATTGTTGCTGCAATCTTCCTTACTCAACTTTAGACCTACGACTGTTGGTGTTGGGGTGGGCATGCTTTCAAGCATCCTAAATCTCTTCAAGATTTCATTTGCATATTTTTCTTGAGAGATAAGTATACCATCATGTGTTTGTTTTACTTCTATGCCTAGAAAATATCTCAAGAGACCTAAATCTATCATTTTAAACTCTCTTTTCATGGCCTCTTTAAAATCAACAATGAGGAAATTATCATCTCCGGTGAAAACTAAATCATCAACATACAAGACAACAACCAAAATCTTACCATTTTCTGCCTTGATGTAAAGAGTGGGCTCACCATCCCTTTTGCTAAAGCCATTGCTCATCAAATATGAGTCAATCTTGTTGTACCATGCCCATGGAGCTTGCTTCAGCCCATAAAGCTCTTTCTTCAGCCTATACACCTTGTGTTCTTGACCTAGAACTTCATATCCAAATGACTACTCCACATAAACTTCCTCTTTCAACACTCCATTTAGGAAAGAAAACTTCACATCCATTTGAAACACCTTCCATTTGTGCTGGGCTGCAATTGCTATGACTTCTTGCACGGTTTCCATCCTTACAATGGGGGAAAATATCTCATTATAATATCTCCCAAACTACTGTCAGGAGTTCGTCCGAAGCTTTCAGTAGCTCGTTCAGAGCTATTAGGAGTGACTATAGGCTCATCTTGTTGATCTTACTGTTCTGTTTCTTCTTCTTCAGGAGCTTCCAGGAGCAATTCTAAGTTGTTATAAACTATCACTCCATCCCATGACTCATCCTTTAGGAACTCCACATCCCTACTAATCACTATCTTCTTGGTGACCAGGTTATATAGTATGTAGGCTTTGGAATCCTCACTGTAGCCCATGAAAATAAACTTCTCACCCTTGTCATCCAATTTTTTCCTCTTTACTTTAGGCACATGATCATATGCTACACACCCGAACACTCTTAAGTGCTCAACTGTCCACTTGCATTTTGTCCATGCCTCTTGAGGGATTTTGTCATGGACCACCTTTGTTGGACTTCTATTTATCAGATATACAATTGTTGCTACAACCTCTCCCCAATATTCAATCAGGAGTCCCTTTGCTTTCATCATGCTCCTTGCCATCTCCAGGATGGTCCTATTCTTTCTCTCAGCCACTCCATTTTGCTGCAGAGTATAACTGGTTGTTAGTTCCTTCTTGATGACATTTTTCTTGCAAAAATTTACAAAATGATTGGAGTTATACTCTCCTCCTTGATATGATCTTGGGACCTTGATAAAATGTCCACTCTCCTTTTCAGCCTGGGCCTTAAAAAACAAAAACATATCAAAAGCTTCAAATTTATGCTGCAAAAAATAAGCCCATATCTTACATCTGTAATCATCAATAAAGGTCATAAAATATTGACTTCTACTAATAGAAATGGTTTGCATAGGTCCTACCAAATCCATGTGCACTAGCTCCAATCATGCTCTTTCCCTTGTAGAGTTGCTCGATTGAAAGGGATGCCTATGTTGCTTGCCCAAAATGCAAGCCTCACACTTAACATTGGGCTCTACTATTCTTGGCAAACCATCAATCATTTTGTTCTTGGACAAAAGACTTAAACTAGAATAGCCTAAATGTCCATACCTAATATTCCATAGCTTGGAGGGGTCTTGAATGGTGCTCTTGAGGGCTAATTGTTGTATTGTTGTACATTTTCCATTCATGAGAGGTACAACAATGGACTGAGATGAGAAACACGTCTCAATCTTCAAAAGAAACATCCAATTTTGGTCATTTGAACTACTGCAAACACTTTCATCCTCTCATTCTTGTCATAAATAATGCATTGACCTTTCTCCATCAACACTTTATATCCATTTTGGATGAGCTGTCCAACACTCGTGAGGTTATGCTTTAACCCAGGAGCAAGAAATACATTCTATATCTCTTTCTTTTCACCTTGCTTGGTGCAGATCATGATAGATCCTTTGCCCACAACTAGAACTAATACATTATTCCCCATTCTTATCTCTGAATTCACATTATTATCAATGAAAGAAAACAAACTTTCATTACCACTCATGTGGTTGCTGCAACCGTTGTCCAAATACCAGACTTCGGGGTTGCCTTCTTCACCAATGTTTCACATGATGAAGGTTGTGAACTGATTTCCTTCAACCACATTCGCATTAGCCACATTTGCATTTTGTTTTGACTGATTGTCATGCTTTTTCTAAAACTCACTTGCATAATGACCAAATTTATGACAATAGTAGCATTCAACATTGTTTTTTTCATTCTTCTGATTCAAACTATTGTTCTTCTTTCTTTGTCGGGAGCTAGTATGAGAGCTGCTCGCTCCCTCTTGGTTGCTTTCTCATCCTGAGCTATCTCCTATAGTATTTCCTTTTCTAGAGTTTCCATGAGCTCTACCTCTTGAGCTCCTTCCACCATTGTTTCTTCTCCCCCTTCCTCTTGCATTTGAGTGAGCTTTAAAAGCTTTCTCTTGGGAAGAAGTAGCAGACCTATTTAAGTGTTGCTCATGGGTTTGCAGAGAACCCATCAGTTCATCAATGGACAACATTGTGAGATCCTTTTCCTCTTCAATGGAAATCACCACTACATCAAACTATTTGGGTAATCTCCTGAGGATTTTCTCCACAATCCTCTGATCGTCCATGAATTTTTCATTCACTCTCAACTGGTTTATCAAACCTGAGAGTCTTATGTGGAAATCTGGGATGGACTCACTGTCCTTCATTTCAAGAGTCTCAAAATCTCTTCGAAGCGTCTAGAGCTTCACCAATCTCACCTTGTCAATCCCTTTATAGTTAGTCTAGAGGATTTCCCAAGCTTCCTTTGCATAATTAGTTGCTGCTATTTTGGGAAATATAGCCTTTGTCAAGGCCGCTTCTATTGAAATCAATGCCTTAGCATATTTCCTCCTCAACTCCTTCAACTAGGTCTTCTAGTTGTTTGTGAGAACTACATATGCTGCAAGATCAATTACATCATTGAAACCACTAATCACAAACTCCCACAAATAGTTTGCAACCATCATGGTCTTCATCTTCTTTGCCCAAACATCATAGTTTTTTCCATTAAAGGATAGTGGTTGCTGCCAACTCTTCCCTTCATCTCCTTCCATGTCTCCAACAAGAAAAACTTAACACCTAGAAAAAACAAAAGCCTTAACTCACAAAAAAATGGGGCCTATGGCTCTAATACCATGTCAAAATTTCTGAATGCACAAAACAACATAGAGTTGCTGCTCTATTTTCTAGTCAAACTAGAAATACCCAAAATGCAAAAAAAACAAAAAAAACAAAGCAAAATGGAGACAACATAGAATTGGGCATGCAATATTTCATTTTTATATTAACTAGAAAACCAACAAATTACAAAATGCTTTTGTAAAAGTGGAAACTACCAACTATAGATTAAAAAACTATTGGGAGCAGACTGGAGCTTCTCATACAAACTGACAACTTCAAGAGCTTCTAGGAGCTCACTGTTAGGAGCTACACAGAGCTCTTTCAGGAGCAATCACTGCTCACATACAAAATAACATACAGTTGCTACTGTTCAGGAGCTTCTGGGAGCTCACACAAAACATTCCTTTGTTCACAGGCTACTGCTACACAGAAAACTTCTCCTTCCAAAAACTGAGCAAACTAACTGCATTCAATTCCATTTTTCTCTTCAAAAACATTCCCTCTCAAATTTTAATTTACCTACCAACATTAATTCTAATGTAGACTAAGCTACACATTAGGAGCTACACGGATGAAGATCCCAAAAACCGCCATTGAAGATGGGGCTTCTAATGGGTAGGTGAAACAACTGGGGTTCTAATGTGAGAGTAGGAGGCTTTAGGAGCAATAAATTTTCCAATAGTTACTGACTATCAGCCATTTCCTTCCTTTGCACATTTCATAGAGATCTAAGGAGAAAGAGGGTCATATGAGTAATGCTTGAGTCCTGTATCAAGCAGTATAATGAAGACAAAAAGAAAAACATTCAAGAAAAATGGGAAAGTAACCATTTCCTTAAATCGATAAAGGAGAGAAAAGGGTACTCAGATCAAATAAATAATAAGTGAAGACCCTAAGCATGTTTATGAGAAAACCTATTACCTTGGGTTAAGTGATTCAAAATTTGAATCAGGAATAATTTTCATGGTATCAAAAACTCAAAAGAAACAAGGTATGAAGCCATAGAAGCCAAATCTCAATGCCTGAAAAACCCTAATCTGAGTCTTCTAACATGATATGGATGGTACTTCTATAAGTTCATTTTCATGACTATTCCCATGGATTATATGGTAATATGGTGAAATCAATGACATGAATTAAGCTAAAGACTATGGAGTAAATAAAGGCTTCTATTTCACGGCTAAACCAATGAACACAAGATAACACAATATTCAATTATCTAAAGGTGTCTAATCACATAAGTAGTTTGGTTCTCAGATTATTAATGAGAGAATTCCATAGATTGACAACTACTATCAAACACACCATATGCAGATCACAAGTTTTATAGGGGGAAATCATAGTACCTGTAGCATCTAAGAGTAGAATAATTTCCACTCCTTATTCTATCAAAATGACCACAGTACTTTTGGCATACTGATAAAATTTAACCTTAAGTTAGTAAGCTTCTTGACATTTTTAGAAACGTGGTATGAGAAAGTCACTTATCCTTTGAAGAAGCATAGAGAGACAATATTTTTCTTTCATAATGTCCTCTTGGCATTATAGCTCGTAAACCCCCAAATGCATGCGACGAGTTCCTGCTTTGGATCCCATGTGGGATGCAAGCATCTAGAGAAGACTGGGATTCCTTGAATACCCCTTGACCTCTTTTTTATAGTTAGAGCAATGGATTGAGTGAATGTTTTATTGGTGAAGACAAGCTATAATAATGCATAATTTTCAACTACAGAGCGTAGTCTAGGGATGAAGGTTATTTTTTTTCTCATAATGTCTAAAAAAAGGAATGTCATAAAAACCACTTCCTCCACTTCATCCATTCGACTAATTTTAGCCTCCATTATTCTCTTTTATTTCCCCCCTCAAAAGACTTATGTGGCCGTTAAACATAATAAAGAAAGCACAACATGCAATGGAAGATATTTCCTTCATGCAAATAAATGCATATTCGCCCATGTCATTCTTGCAAATGATATTTATTAAATATATTAGTAAATATTAGTTAATCATTTTGATTCCAAGCACATAAATAAGAAAAGTTTATTTATTTATTATTGATTTCTTTTGTTAATAAGCTTGCAAATTATCATACAATACTAGCAATTGAATTTATTTCATAATAATTAAATTATTCAGAAAACAGGTTATGACACTTCTTGCTGCACTTTTTCCACCATTAGAGTTGTGACTTGGTGTCCTACAAGACTGCTTCTTCATTGTTGTGGCAGCATAAACCTTACCAAGCTTGCATCCTCCTCTACATGCTTGAGGGCACCTTGATCGAGAAGGTGATATTATTTCATTTCTCCATTTCCATAATATTGTCACTTGATTTACATAGCATAGTGTTATTGCTATCATTTAGTATCTTTTCTATCACTTTCTTTATCATATTCTCTATCTCGTGTCTATTTTGATTTTTTGTGGAGGTGGAAATACCAAAGTGGGGGTTTGACTACATAAAAACCCTATACATCCCCAACATTTTTCCTCTCTTGGCTGTGTGTAGGTACATGTTCATGTGGAGCTTGCTAGAAAATTGGACTCCTTGTGAGTTAATCTTCATCACCTTTACTTTCTGTCACTTCTACACCATCTTTCCAATTATTTTAGTTATTCTATTAGTTATCATTCTAGTTAGTACTTTAAAACCTTATTTTCTAGACCTATAACCAAAAATTTCACCTACAACTCATTTTGGTAGAGCTGGAACAATTGATTACTTCTAAGGTGAAAGGTATTACACTAAAATTCTGCTAATCATTATCATTTGCATATGAAGTTTTCAAATGAAGTTTAGTTCTTATTATGCAGTGTTTTACAACAAAAAGAGATCAAAGTTGCATGATAATTATGTATTTCATTCATTTAGAAATGCAAATGTATATAATGTTGTTGTATTGTTCATTAAAGATCAAAACAGTGCTCAAAAGTCCCACACAAGCCATGGGAGTAACTGTATCTGAAAAGATATAAAATAGCAAGTATAAATGCAAGAAAAGATATGCATAAAATTAGAGATGGGACCCATCATTTCCTGGTGAATGATGAATCTTGTTGTTGAATATTGTGCCAACATTGTTGAGTTGTCCAAGTGTAGCTCCAAGAGAAAACCAAGGGTGAAAGAGGATTGATGTTAGAGCTTGGGGTTACATTCATAGTTCTATGCATATCTAATCAAGGAAACACTTGCTACCTTATGACTAATCAAATAAAAGTAGAATGTATAGTTGTATATAGGAAAGCCAGATCATCTAATGGAATTCAAAACATCAAGAGAGCATTGAACTTCATTATTTATCTAACTAGTTTGCTCATTGTGTAGGTGCAGGTTTATCTTTCATTTCATGATTCATCTTTTTTAACATTTCAGTATGTGGAGATCAATGGGATCCCACAAGGGTTGAGCCCAACATACTGCATTCTCTCATTTACAAGAAGGGAGAAATGCTCTATTTCCATCATTGCACATTAAGAAGCCATAATAGTCATTTTCATGCATTTATAATCAACATTCACCATAACAATTGGGGAGTAGCATTTCTAAGAGCAGTGCATTCATCACATGAGTGAATAGAAAAATCAACCATGCGTAATAAAGGAGGACCATCATTGAAAGTTTAAGTCCCAATACAAATAGAACTGCATTTAATGAATCATTAATGTTAAAGGATAGTGATAAGAAATAACATGAAAGATCTCTTACAATAGTCAATCATGCATGAAGGACAACCATACTTAAAGTTAGCAATTTGGCAGCAAAGATAGGAATCCCTGGAGGTTCTCATGCATATTGAATTCTAATCAATGCTAGATATGTGACAGTGAAAAGCCTTGTTTACATGCAAAAATGTGAAGATTGTTGCAGTCAAGACTTCAAGAGAAGCAACCCATGGTGAAAGATAAAATTCATTCAAATGGTTGATCATAGTCACCTTGAAGGTGTTAGGGGAAAGTTCCACATGCATAAATGAATAGTTGTTGTTTCACTGCCATCATTTCCATCGAAGGTGACAACAAGGCCACCCTATGAGAGGATTTTATAGGGGAAGTCAAGGGAGATGTTGTGACTAGTGTTCATTTCACATGGTAATCCTTTTAACCCTATTCATGTGTATAACCATATCGAAGACTATTCAAATGGAGGGTTAGAGTAACCAAATTTTTATCAGTGAGTACAAGACAATGACCTTAGCAACCATGAAAACCATCAAGAATTCTATGAGGGTTTTAAGGAGAATTGAAACAAAAGACATATAATACTGAACTTGCAGAGAATGCTTTGCCCCAAATGACTAAGCAACTTGAAAAAGGTGCAAGTACAACAACTTGCAAAATACAGAGCACAATATTATTGCATTTTGTTATTTGATTATTTTCTTCCATAATTTCTAGGAAAGGATTCATTTTGTTCAATAGAAGAAACCCATTTTCAAAGCATTGAAGAACCTAGAAGGGAAAAATAGAGATTTACAAACCCATAAACCTTCTCCATTGGTCGAGCCTAATATTTATTTTTGTATATAATATAGTAAGCATGTCTTCTACAAGTGTGTTATAAAAAATCATAGCTACAGTAGTGTGAAATGAAAAGGAATGGAGCCTTCAAGTTGTGGCTACAAGATACAAAAGGCCTTGAGCTTGGGAGGCATTTCATTTCAAATACAAAATACACAACAAACAAAGCATTTAATGGGCTTGAATGAAGCTTCTTATCAACAAAAAAGGGAAAGACAATGCATAAATTTGAATGGTGGAAACTTACCAAGTGTTCTTTGTTGGGGAATACATTCACTAAGCCATATTCAAGCTTCCAAAATTCCTTCAAGTGGTGGCCTCAAAGGAAAAAGGAACATCAATAGAAAATAAAAACAAAGCAAAAGACAATAGAAATGTGTCATGGCTATGGCCAAAAAGGATAAAATGCACTCAAAATGGAGGTCAATATTCAGTATTGCATTGAACTAAACTTACCTCTACATTGTTTTCCTTTAGAATCTCAGAAAATCACCTAGAAACAACAAAGAATCGTGAAAATTTGAGCTATCAAAACCCCTACCAGCAGCATGGCGGTGCACAAGAGAGTGAAAGTGGAGAAATGCAATATGGGAATGATTAGGGTTTTGATGCTTTTGACCCAATGCCCTAATCTTTTTGATGGGTTTTTTTTGCCATCTTTTAAACAAAAATCATTTAACATTATTATGCCCATGGTCTTGGCTGTTAAGTCAATCGACCTAATGATCATAGGGATCTTATGTGTTTTGAAGGTGGACTTGAAAGTCAAGTTTCAGTATTATTATTTAATTTTTAAATGGAGTGTTCACTTATGTTTGCGCATTATTTTAGAAAAAAAAAAATGTAATTAAATACTAAGGGTAATATTTTATTAATTACCTTAATATTTACCATGTATGCAAAAAAGAAGACTATCAAATGTTAAATATTAAAATAATCATAATTGATTATCTTTAATATTTAATCAAATAATTACCTTTTCTCCAAAGTCATGCAAGAAATGCAAGTGAAGTAGAACTGAAGTCATGCAAAGACAAAATGGAGCAAATGGTGGAGTTTTGAGTTCTAATTTCAGTTAGAGGAGTGAAAAGGGGGTCAATTCTAGTTAAACCTATGATGACAATTAGTTTGAGCCTATTTTTGCTCAAATTGCTTTAGTTCTGACTCCCCTTTTTATGGGGTTTTATCTTTTCTCATGAGAGGGTTTTAACAAATATTTTTCACTTCTAGTTAGCTGCTTCTGCCACCTCCTAACTCTTGGAGTTAGTTTTTGTATATATTGAGAAAATGCTTAGTCTTTTTCTCGATTCTTGCTTCCTTTATTCTCTTACACATTGCAGATAAATTGGAAAGACTTGTAAATCAACATTATTTTTTACAGTTTTAATACAACAGTACTTTATTTTTAGTAGATTGTTTAGAGTTTTGCAGAGTTTCCTTTAGGATATTCAACAGAAACAGAGTTTACCTTCACAGTTTTTGATGTCTTGTCTCTTTTAAATGATTTGATGCAAGTTTAATGTGTTTTAAATTAGAAACCTTTAAATTTCTATCTCATTTACTGATGCATGTACACAATAGCAGTTTATCATAGGTCATTACTTGTGCTCTTAAATATATCTCTTCTCTTAATTTGTGAAAACCCTATTTTCCTTAGTAAGGAAAGGTTAAACAAAGCCTTATAGTGAAATATTTTTGTGACGAAGGTCTCCAAATTGAGTTGTGTTAACAGATTTCTAAGAATATTAGTTGTGAATAAGTCTGTATAGTAGTATTTTTTTGGTGCATCACCTCCTAGAAATAGTTTATCATTCATGTTTCCTTTAGTTTAATAGATTAATCTTTCTCCCTTTTCCCACACAAGTCATTAGATTTTAGGAGATCAAAAGGGAACTAGCCCACAATCTAGATATTCATCTTTGCTATGAGCATACCCACAAGCTCAAAGATGTTTCCATGTTTCATGAGATTGTTGAGCTTCAAGCTTAGCATCTAGGGTGCAATCCTTGTGACAACAAGACCATTAGTAGATATTTGTCTCTTACACTATAATTTCACACTTTCTAGTCATACAGATGCCAACACTCCATAGAGACGCCAATGTGTCGTGTTGTCATCCCTAACCCATGTTGTTGTCCTCAAGTAGAGAGTTGTCTGAGGTATGGTCCGGGTTCTAGAGAACTGATCGTTTAGCCCCATTCAAACTCCCAAGTTAACAGAGTGAAAAAATAACTTGAGAGTTCTCTTCATTCTCGATCCTTGACCTTAAAGACTTATTCAATTTGAGGTATATTAGGGAAGCCCTCCACTCTTAGCTCTCCATGACCTGGAGCCTTGGTCTGTGGTTGGTCCCCCTCTACATTTTGGAGAACCCAACATGAACCATTTTGGTTATGTTTAACAGTGTTGAAAGACCCTTTCCTCACATCCTAGGAGTGTTGTGGGTGTGAGTGTTGTGAGGCACTTAGCCCTGCAACCCAACCTATGACCCCTAGTGGTATAGCTGAAAGGTTCCATAAGCATCACGTAACAAAATCTTAGTGGGTCACCATATAGTTGTGAAAACCTTGAGGGATCTATGAAAGCTCTGTCTATTATACATAATGGCATCCTTTTTACATCTACCCATCCCATCTACACAACCTAAAAATGGATCTCCTAACATAACCTTCACCTCACAGGACTTTCTAATGAATTACAATAGAGAACCATCTCCCTTATACATCCCTGCACGAATCAACAAAAACACTGTAACAGGTGTTCTTGTTGACCCTATGTGTTGGGTGAATGTCATCACTGAGGAGATTATGCTGATTGATTTCTTACACAAAGATGGGTATGATGAATCTAGGAGTACCATTCATACACACGAGGGGCTTTCTGTACCTCCCATCAGCTGCATCACCTTGTCAGTTTTAGTTGGACCTAAATCCGTAAATGCACTTTTTGACATTATCCCAAGGTCTGAGCTCTTCAAAGTGAAACTAGGTATCTCCTGGTTGGTCTTTATGAATGCAATTCCCTCAGTAGTTCATAAGTGTCTAAAATTTTCCCATGGAGGTATGATGCATGTAGTCCACGACACCATCTATAAAAAACTGATTGCATGTGGGGGCTACTCACTAGATCAGGTTTTTCCTACCCCCATAGGTTCACTTCCTCCTAGGATGGATCTCTTGTATTGAACCTATGTGAAGTACAAGAGTGGGGGCATAACACCTAAGGTGAGATACCCTCCTTCTCCCTATTCCATTTCATATAGGGCTTTCCTCAAGGTGGAGTGTGAAAATTCCTTGGATCAAAAAAGGGAAGAAGAGAAGCATGCCCAAGGTCCTTATTCTTCTTCTTCTTCTTCCATTGTCCCACCTATTGCTTCCTCTTGCCCTACTATGACATCATCAATTTTTTCTCCTAGGTGTTTGTAGTAGAATCTGATGGTGCCCACTTGGCAAAAGCCCAAGCATCCGGTGTTCGAACTTCCCATCTTACCCATGGGACCTCAACTCGGCGTGTATGGTAAGGGGAAGGGTTCCTGTGTGGAGTCCTCTATGTCTCGTCCTCTGTGGCCTCCTACTACTCCTGCCACTAAGGAAGTGAATGGGAAGAGGCCCACCGCTAAGGAATTAGAGCCTACTCCCCCATTATTGTTCCATCATCCTCTCAACCTCTCCCTCCTGTTCCCATCTAGGAGTCTTTCCCTCTGTCAAAAATGACCATGATGGACACTCCAATGGTCAAACAGGAGTCTCCCATTATGTCTCATCTTTCGTCCTCTAGCCCTTGGAGTCGCAGGAATCGCCTTGTGCATGAACACAAGCATCAGAGAAAGGCTTTGGCCGCTGAGTAGGCCACCCTATAGATGAAGGGAGGGAAGTCGACAGTTTCTACTCTAGCACCTTTTGTTGTATCCTCCTCTCCCATCCCCTTTGCTTCAGTTCCTTTAGCTTCTATCTTGCTTCCGGCTCCTGTTGTGAGTGTAAAAAATCCTCACCCAAAGCGAGTGCAAGTATTTATTGCTCCTTTCATTGAGCCTCCCCTTTTGTTATCCCTCCCAGACATCCCACCACTCTCAAAGCCCCGTGGACATGTCGAACACCTCAATGGTGTCCACTGTGGTTTTCTCCTCTTCCTCTATGCCTTCTAGTTCGTCTGTGGGGATCTCACATCCTCCAATGAAGCGAAAGATGGAGGACGACCTAACAATCAATGGGGGTCAAAAGAGGGGTTCACCTTCTTCAAAAGGTGGTTTTGAATTAGCATGTGTCATCCTAGTGATGGAAGAACTCTTGGTGTCCTTGGAGTTTGTCACTACTCCTAAGTCTCTTGGTGAGCCTAGTAGTGAATCTCAAGCACCACCTCCCTCACCCATCGAGTTAAGACATGGCACTCTGGTGAAGTGCATGTTTAATTTTGTTGATGAGGTCCCAATCCTATCGGTGATTTTTGCAAAGTTGTTGACTTTTACCCCACGAGAACTGAGTGGAGAAGACCTCGAGGGGCCTTCTTCCTTGGATTTTATTACAGGAGGGTTGTAGGGTTCCCCCCTTGATATTCCACACTTGCAAGCTCCTTTGACTTCCTCTTATGATGATATAGACTCAGAGAACGACAACCTCTTGGTTGATGAGGACTAGGGGGAACCTCTTCTTTATCTATAGAGTAGATTGTGTGTGTGTTTGTGTTCCCCTGTGCTTGCATTATGTGTTCCTGGATGACCTTTATCACCCTTGAAGGTGCTTGGATACAAGATTCTTTATGTGTCATAAATATTCCTATATTTGTTACATCATTCTTCCTGTATTATGTATTGGTTTTCGACAGTTGGGGATGATGCAAAGTGTTAGGGGAATTTAGGCTTCCCTTCCATGTTGACCCATTTTTTTTTCTTCATGTGCATTCTTCATATGATCTGATATAGTAGGGGGTTGATGATAGTTTATTTATATATTATTATACTTATTTATCTATATTTATGAGTAGCTTTGACCCCAAAATATTAGATCACCCATGTGTCCCTTGTTCATGATGATTTTGTCTCTTCTTTCTTTGCACTTATTTTTGTGCTTTCTTTGTGATGTTGTGGTGCTCATGTGTTGTCCCTCGCATGTGTGACAACATTACCATGGTTACAACTCACTATGTTCTGTGGACCACAACATCAATTTTTCATCCTTTCTTTTCTCTCCTTAGGATGACACGTGCCTTTGTGTTTGGCACACACCATCCTAAGGGGGGGCTATCATGTCACTCTGATACTTAGAAAACACATCCAGTGGCCAACAAATCTTTTCAATTTTTTTTCAAAAATTGCATTCCTCAGCAAGGACACCTAGCATAATTTTTTTGCTTCATCATGGGTTCATAAAGAAAGAATTTCAAAAACCTTCCTCCGAGAAGGGAGCACCTTCTCCAGTAGGTGAAGTTTGAACTTCCCCTTGCGAGGGGACCTTCTTCCTTTTGAATTCCTTGATGAAGTGAACATATTTCAAAAGGATTCCTTGATGTTGAATAGATTTGCCAAAAATTCCCTCTCACTTTTAAACTGAGCATCCCTTAAGTGGACCCATTTTCTTTTGAAGGGTTCTTGAGGGACCCCTTTGAAAGCTCTCCCTTCAATTTTCAACTATCTACATGACTATTTGCTTGCTTTCCTGCATGGATTTTTGTTTTCTAACATGTTTTATTTGCAAGTTAACATGTTGCTTTGCAGGTGCACCTGTGAAGCTGCTTTCCAGTTTGACTCTACAGAGTCCCCTCACATTAGGCTTCCTTTAGGAGAGAGTAGCTGAGGGTTCCTTCTTTACAGGTCTGAGGATCTGTGAAGCACTTGCATCCCATGGAATTTTTCCATTGTTGGTTTGCAGACCTTTGACATACTTTGTTTGAGCCTCCTTAGGAGTGAGTACTTGTGGAGTTATTTTCCTACCCTGCACTTTTGAGATTTTCTAGATTGTAGTTTGATTCCTCGATGGTTTAGGTATATGTTTCTAAACTATCTAGTCTACTTTACCAAACATTCATTGAAACTTATGCTCACTAAAGTGGGAGAAAAATGTATAGGATCGAATTTTCACCCCTCTTGCAAATTTCCCTTTTACACCCTACCTTAAAAAATTAAATCTGATTAAGTAAATCCACGTCTTCATTCCATACCCTATCCACTTGGTCCTTATCCTTTGTGTCAGTGCAAGAATTTTTTTTGGGGATGTGCATGCAATGCGTGGACGTCTACATGACACATTGCCTTCCCCGACATATTCCTTACTCTAGAATCTATAGAGATGTTATGTTCTCCATTGGCGATGAAGTGTAATGCCTCTGGACCTTCTTATTGACCCAAGAATGACTCTTTACCTCCTAATTCTTCTTCAAATTCCTATCTTTCACTTTCATTCTATCTCCTTAGCAATTTTCTTGATCTTCTTCACAATTTCACATGTTGGTTTGATCTTGCTTCACAATTTTTGAGCTCCTACATGTCTTCTCTACTTCTTGCTGCACTTTTTCCACCATTGGAGTTGTGACTTCGTGTCCTACAAGACTACTTCTTCATTGTTGTGGTAGCGTAGACCTTACCAAGCTTGCATCCTCCTCTACATGCTTGAGGGAACCTTGATCAAGAAGTTAATATTGTTTCATTTCTCCATTTCCATGATATTGTCACTTGATTTATGTAGCATAGTGTTATTGCTATCATTTGGTATATTTTCTATAACTTTCTTTATCATATTTTCTATCTCATGGCTATTCTAGTTGTTCATGGAGGTGGAAACACCAAAGCGAGGGTTTGACTATAAACCCCTATACAACCCCAACATGTTTCCTCTCTTGGCTATGTGTAGGTACACATTCGTGTGGAGCTTTCTAGTGAACTGGACTCCTTGTGAATTAATCTTCATCACCTTTACTTTATCTCACTTCTACATCATCTTTCCAGTTGGTTTAGTCATTCTATTAGTTATCATTCCAATTAGTACTTTAAAACCTTATTTGCTAGACCATTAGTAGGTTTTTGTGTCTTGCACTATACTTTTGAAATTTTTGGCCATACAAACGCCAACACCCCAAAGAGATGCCAATGCACCACGCTGTTGTCCCTGACCCATATTGGTGTCCTCATGAAGAGAGCTATCTAAGTTATGGTTCAGGTTCCAAAGACCTTCTCATTTATTCCCATTCAAACTCCTAGTTAGCAGAGTGACAAAATCACTTGAGAGTGCTCTTCATTCTCTATCCTTGACTTTAAACACTTATTCAATCTAAGGTAGATTAGGGTAGCCCTCCGCTCTTGTCTCTCCGTGACCTAGAGTATTGGTGTGGTTGGTCCCCCTCCTCTATAGTAGGTAACTTTATTTTAAAATAAAATTTTATATTTTATCATTTTTTGGTTGTTATTAGTATTATCCAACATGATTTAAATTTCAATTGGCTGCAACAATTGACAATCCCATGAATTCTCAATTGTTGAGTTGCACTGTTTGGCATCAGAGTGGGTTGAGGAAGAAGAAAAGAAACCATGGCATACATAGGATGTGGGAGAGGGAGAGACCCATGAGGAGAAGACAATACAACTATTATGAAATGTTGAGAGGAATAACAATACGCTTGGAGGTCATAGAAACCTCACAATAGAGAGAAATTCATATAGAGGATGTTAGTGAAGAAGAGGAAAAAGTTACAAAAGTTGTAAGACAGAAAGATGATATCATCAAGAGGAGAGGTTCTTGCAAGCCTTTTCCAAACTAGGAAGTAAACCAAGAATGGATCCACCAACTTACAATGGAATTTTGAACCTAGAAGAGCTCATTGATTGGATTTTAGAGATGAAGAAATACTTTGATTTAGAAACTATTGATGATAAAAAGAAGGTGAATTATATTTGCACAAGGTTGAAGGGACATGCATCCCTATGGTGGGATCAAGTGTAGATTGAAAGACAAAGGAAAGGAAAAGAAAAGATTAAATCATGGGAGAAGATGGTTATAGAGTTGAAGGATAAATTATTTATTGTAGAATATCACATTAGTTTGTTTAAGAAACTTCAAAATCTTAAATAGAGAGATTTGAATGTCATGGAGTACATGAAAGAATTCTACAAATTGGGAATTCATGCTGGGCATGTTGAAGATGGTGAAGAATAGGTTGCAAGGTATGTGAATGGGTCATAGATTGCTATCCAAGATGAACTTAGTATGGTTATGATGGAAGATTACCAATATGCTCTCAAGGTAGAGAAAAATTTGGAAGAAGACAACGAAGTAATTCTAGAGGTAGAGAAGAAACTTTAAGAGGTAGAGAATAAAAAAATAATGCAAGAGGACAACAAATAAAGGAAGGAGATACAAGCTATTCTCAAAAAAATTATTGTTCAAATGTGAGGGGAAGAGGAGATTCCTTTAAAGGAAGAGGGAAATATTCAAGATGAAGGGGACATTATGGAAGATGAAGAGGATTTTCAAGAGTTTTTTTCAATTGTGGAGAGGTTGGCCATAGGGAATTTGAATGCCCTCAAGTGTAACAAGAGGATGGGAAGAGTAGGACTGCTACAAGGTCACGTGGTTACAAAAGGGTCACCATCTGCTGGTGAATGAACAATTTCCAGTAGGTTTTCATATTGGCAATTATAGAGATGACATTATGTGTAATTTAATGCCTATGGATTATTGTCATATTATTTTGGGTAGACCATGGAAGTATAACCAGAAGGCCATACATGATGGTGAAGTGAATGCTTACACAATAACCAAAGATGCAAAAAAATATGTTATGACATTAGTGAAAGAAAAACATAAGGAAGTGGGCAATGTGTAGACACTGAAAAATGTCTCGGGCCTGCAAGCAACATTTTATCACTAATTCGCCTTCTTTCTTATATAATTAAACAATTTTAATTATTTAATTACTTTCTTAAGTCATCTCCTATTAATTAAATAATTTTTAATTATTTAATTAATTCACTCTATTTATATTCTTCTTATGATTAATTCAAATAAATGTCAATTTATTTAAATTATGTCACTAGTTCCCCTTTTCCCTCTATAATTAAATAATTTTTTATTTATTTAATTATTCACTCTCATTTTCTTCTATAATTAAATAATAGTTTTTATTATTTGATTATTCATTAGCTTTTTCCCTTTATAATTAAATAAATCCTATTTATTTAATTATCTATCATTTTCTTCCCTCCATAATTAAATAATTGTTTTTAATTATTTAATTATTTATCATTTTCCCTCCATCTTGTATTAAGTAATTCTTTTTAATTATTTAATATTTCCCACTCCACTTTTCTTCTATAATTAAATAATTATTTTTAATTATTTAATTATTCAATTTCTCTCTCCTAAATTTAATTATTGTTATCATAATTTAATTTATTTCTTCTTAGCTAAACCCTAAATCTCAACTAATTGTTTGAGTTTTGGTCCATCCTTCCCATCCTTATCTCTTTCCCTCTCAATTAATCTTATACATTGATTGTCATAACTCATCATCCAATCTTCACCATTCATTTGAATTGGGATTATTATAAAAGCAAGCCATCACCTTCATTTTAAGGTTAACCATAGTATTTGAAGTTTTGCTATCATATCATTATCTTGAGATCTTGCTATCAATTATCAACATCAAACTTATCAAATATCTTGCATACTACAAAGCTAAGAAGAAACAAAGCAAAATCGAGAAGAGCAATGGAGGTGATTCAACTATGGCATAGGAATTGAGGTTTATTACTTTATTATTGTGATTTATATTGTCATTTTTGCTTCATTACTAGATTAGGGTAATTATTTCTTGAGTTAGGTGGTTTTTTAGTTGCTATATTTGATTCATGCACTTTCTTGAATTTTACCCATTCTACATTTGGTGAAACTAATGTGAACTAACCAAATTTTATAAAAAAATTGAGAAACTTTTGAATTTTAGGTGTGCAATGCAATTGTCGTGTGTAGTGACACAATTAAGACTTCAAACACCACAATCATTGTATGGCACAATGCATGCGAGGTTTGTTGCACCAGATTTGTTGCCTAGAATGACGCATCTGACTATTATCTTGCAAATCTCAAAATCATTCAATCTTGTTGTTTCAGATCATTTTATTAGCTTCTTGTTATTTCTCTCACATTCTAACATACTTCTTACATCATTTACATCATCAAATTTTCTATTTTTTATCAAATCTTTTTGTTTTAAAGCCATAGGTTTTTGTGTTGCAATCATGCCCTCAAATGTCGCAATCGTTGATTTTTGCACCATAGTCACCTTTACTTACATCATAGTTTCCCATTTTTAAGCTACATTTTCTTCATACTTTGATGCATCTGAACACCATATTTGAGCCTTTGTACACTACATCTAACTGTCATAGCAAAAAGAGGGTATAAATATTATATTTTCATTTTCAAATTTTTTCATTCATTAGGGAAGAGCTTTTATGTTACTACTATTTTATTTCTAGCTTGTGGCAATCATTGGGAGAAGACCTTTTGATATAAACTACTAGTCCAATTTATCACCGGGTTCCATTGTGTGTTTGTGATTTCTAAATTAGGAACATTTGGAATTGGTGCTTAAAAATAACAAGTGTATTTATTGTTTTGTGCTCTTGCACACATGTGTTATTATTGTAGGTGTGTTTAGCTAAAGTCTCCTCTCCCCTTGTGCTATGTGTGATTCCTGAGTGATGAGAAATAGTGTCACAATATATTCTTGAGTATCCTCTCCCCTTGTGCTATGGGTGATTCCTAGGTGATGAGAAAGAGCATTGCACAAGCCTTCCATTTTTCTTTTTGAGTAGGGTGGGCTTGTTGGTGGAATTTCACCTTTTGGGAACAATAGAACATATATACCTCTAGTACACTATCTAAAAGTGCAAAAATTGAATGTTGAGCATAATCCATTTGATCCCTAGGGGGTGGGCCTTATGGTCTTGGGTGATTCCAGATGGGGGTTAGAGATTTCGTTCTTGCATCACTACTAGGTTATGGTGTTCTTTGGAGTTAACACAAGGGTAAAAACCATTGTTTTAAAAGCCTAAGAATTTTTTTGGCCATCTACTATTGTTGGTGCATCATGATAGTATCGTCATGAGAAGTTACCACGTGCAATGCTTGGTTGAGGTGACACTATTCCTTGTTTGAATTTCATACTTTCAAGGTGAGAGGTGTTAAGGTGGTACATAACCTTGCCATACTCTAGCTTCTCCCACTCCTCATACTCATATTTAACATCACTCAAAAGGGTGAGGTAAGCCCACTTTAGTAGATATAACCCTATTACTACTAGCTAGGTTTTGCTTGCTTATATTATTTGTGAACCAAGGCCTAGCAAGTTTTGTGGAAGGAAACTTGCAAAATACCGCTTACCAAGAAGTCAAAGGGGATCAAAATAAGCCAAATTTGTCTTCTGAGTGTTTGTTGTGTTTTATGATCAAATCTGGAAATTTCCCAAAATAGAAAACCATCTATAAAACATCAAATTTGAGTCCAAAAACAATAACACCACAATTGTTACATAGAACACTGCAATTGTTGAACAAAAAGCCACAATTTTTAGAAACAACATTGCATCTATCAGAAACCCTAGGAATTCGGAAACCCGCATTTTCCTATACACCACAATCAATTGATTCTACACCACATTTGTCTATTATTGCACCACATCTGTTAGTTTTAATTTTTTTGGGGAAATATCTATGTATCCAACTTTTAGTTTCTTGTTAGAAAGTGACTGTACCATCAGACTTGAGACTTGTTTAGTCCACTCAGTCCATCCATTGCATTTTACCATTTTCTTTATCTTTATCTTGCATATACTAGTTTGCATTTGTCATCTTAGATTTTACATCCATTACCATCTTTGAGTCTTGAGAATAGGAGGCTTATCAAATCATTGATCAGACCACAATCACATATTTAAGTGTCTTTACCTTCTCATATTTTATCTATCTTATCCTTAGGTTGGGATTAAAATTCATGTGTTTAGTCTAGGTTCACCTTTTATCTAAGCATCATTATCATCTTGGTTATTATCCTCTTGAGGTCTTGACATTTAGATTTGTTACCTTGGTTTATTATATTTTTCCTAACATCCCCTTTCTAAGGTTTAAAGTTGCATATACAAAATTCTTAAGCATATCCATACTCTCATTACCACTTTTTCATTCTAAACATAGTCATACCTTCATTATCACCTAGCATACCAAGCTTAGTAATAGTTGCATTAACATCTTGCATCCTTACATCTCCAAAAAATATAAAAAACATAGTATAGTGTCATTGTCATCTTGCATCCTCATCCTTAGTTGCATTTATTTCCAAAAGTCTCAAAATCCATGAGTCACAAGTCTTATATGGTCTTCACTAGGTCACAAAGGAAACGAAAAGACATGGATTCCACAAGTAACCCCAACTTTAATCCAACTAGAACCATGAACTTTTGGTCATCCTCAAACCAACTCCTAACATCATAACCTCAAATTCCAAATCCATTTGCTAATATTATGGTACATGAGATTGAATAACATTTAACCCCAAAAGAAATTGAAAGTTCTTCCCTAGATCCTAAGATATTATGTATCATAGAAGAGCTTGTCAAAGAAAATCCTAATAAATAATTTTTAGCACTCAATCAAAATGGGGCCAAACTTCCCTTTGGTTTTGACACTTCCACAATTGTAGAAGGGACAACACAAACTCAAACACAAGTTAATAACACATTTCCACCAATTCATTTCACTTCACAACAAATGCACACTAGTATGCCACTTTGGGGAACTACACATAACACGACAACTACTAACATAACCCCTACTCCAAAATTTGGGACCAAAAGAAAAAATCCAACATCTCAAGGACTAAGTCCCTCATTTTTCAATCCATTTTAGATACAAAATATAACACCATGTGTATGAATTTTGGAAATCCTTTTAGCTCCCAAGGTGTCACACAATCAACCAACACCACCTCCATGCCCATCAAAACATCAGAAATCCAAACCAACCAAACAAGACACAAAGGATTCACATTGACACACCAAGAAAACAATCCCAAATGACTAACACTACACCAAACACAAGCATTTAATTGTTGCAAGAATGGAAAGAATAAAGGTGTTTTCATTGATGTCAATTGGTCAATTGGTTATCAACTAGTTGTTGTTGTCATTAAATTCATGGCTGCAAGCTATTGGTTGTATATGTTGAGGATATTAAGAAAATCGTATTGAAGAAATATTGTAGGTGTTTAGTGGTTGCTCTGAGTTTTGCTCTGGGATTCACTCCTATGTTTGTGTGGTTCATATATGTTGATCATGATTGTTGGAAGTTGCTAGATCTATATTTTTGGCTTTTGATTCATTATACAGTGTGAGTTATTTTCACCAGTTGTGAACTATGGTTTTCTGTGTTTCTAGTTGTTGTCCAAGAGAAATATTGTTGGTTCGGATTTCTCTTTGGTAAAGTCTTATTACTTTTGGTTCTAGAGTTGAGTTGTTTTAATTGTGTTAAAGATAATTTCAATATCTAGAAGGTTTGTTCTTAATTGTTCTATGTGTTTTACACTGGTTTGGCCGAACTTGTGTTGAACACTATCTTCAGAGTTGATGAAGTTTTTTGGATCTATTTAGGTCCTTATCAAGTGTTTGTTTGGGTTGACCTCATTCTAATTCCACCCTAGGATGATTTGGCATCGACCTAATTTGAATTTAATGCTCGATGGATGACTTTGGATATGTTTCAAAGTTGAAGATGGTATAAATGAAGGATGAGTTAGTGGTGAAATGAGACAAGCAAGAGAAAAGAGAGATAAGTGCAAAGAAATAGAGTAGATAGATACAAGATTGATGCTAATCAGTGAGAGTGTGTGATGCAAGTGTAGCAGATTAGTGTGAAGCCTAAATATTGAGTTTTTGGATGTAATGAGCAGAAGGTGTACTCTATCATTCATGCATGTCTCTGAGTGGTTGAGCAAATTGTGGTGGATTTCTTTGTTGCATTGAGATTGTCTTCTCTCTACAACATATCTCTTCTATCTTCTTTGTATCTCTACAGTAGTGATCCCTCTAGGTTGTTAGCCTTGTTGGACAGTGATTCTTGATCCAAAAAGTGAGTCCTTGTTTTGGAAGTGAGACTTTTGTAATCAATTTTGATATTCTCTATAGTGTGATTTAATCCTCACCATGGTTTTTCCCTTATTGGGTTTTCCACGTAAATCTGGTGTTATTGTATTTTTGTGATGGTTTTCAGTTTCTGCACTTGCAATTAATATTTAATCAGTTAAGCAGTGTTAAGGATTAGTTCCGGTGAATGTTTTAAAGGATTAATTTTGTGACAACTAATTCATCCCCCCCTCTCAATTGTCCTATTCAAAAATTGGTATCAGAGCTTGGTTCCTTGTTGAAAATCTTAACTACTTGAGGAAGGTCCAAGATGGCTAGAAAAATGACTTATGATTATTTGAGGTTCGATGGAACTAATTATGCTATTTGGGAAATATTGATGGAAGAATATTTGGAGTATTGTGGATATGATGTGGAGAAAGCTTACAAGAATCCTTACACTCCTCCTAATAATGGTCTGAGTATGGTTGATGATATCAAAGCACATGAAGTGAACAATAAGGCAAAGTACATTTTGAAGAACAATCTGGTACATTCCAAGTTGATTAAGGTTCAAAATCTGAAGACTACCAAGGAAGTCTGGGATGCTTTGGATAAGGCACATGAAGGTGATGAAAGAGTCAAAAAGGAAAAATTTCAGAATTTGGAAACACAGCTTGAGCTTCTACATATGTTTGAAGATGGGAATGTTAAAGCTTATGTATAGAGATTGGATGAGATAGTAGCCAGAATGCGAGGACTTAGTGCTACTGTAGATGAAACTTGAATTGTAAAGAAGATTATTAGAACTCTCCTTGATGCTTATAGCGAGAAGGTGTGTGCTATTGAACAAAGTATAGATTATAAGACCTACACTAAATATCTATTGTTGGGATCTCTGAAATCTTCTGAGATGAGGAAGCCGAATCTAAGAAATGGATGAAAATCAAAGACTACTTTTAAGGTTACAAAATTTGAAGATCCGGATGAAGAAAATCTTGATGAAATAGAAGCTAACTTTGTGAGAAGGATGAGGAAAGGCTCTAACAAGTATGAAGGTAAGTTACCCTTTAAATGCTTTAGTTGTGGAGAAATAGGTCATTATGCTACAAAATGTCTAAAAAGAGCTAAGAGGAATAAACAAAGATATGAGAAAGAAAAGAAAGGATAGAAGATCAACATAGCATATTATGTGAATGAGAATGCTAGTATATCTGATGAGGATCCATATGACAATGAATGCTTGTTCTTGGCTATAAAGGATGAACTTACTTCTGCTAATTCTAAAAAATAGGTGAAGGAATGCCCTTCGAAGAAAGAGAAAAATGAAGGTACTCTTTTTTCTGCCCTACATGCTAAACAAGAAAAGAACTATTGGGTAGTTGAAAGTGGTTGTTCACATCACATGACTGGTGATAAGAGTAAGTTTGTTAAACTTGAAAAATATGATGGAGGCATGGCTATGTTTGGAGATGATACTGGTGCTAAAATTTGTGGGATAGGTTCAGTAAGTTTTGATGGAAAGCATAATACTAATGATGTCTATTATGTTAAGGGTTTAAGGCATAAGCTTTTGAGTGTTGATGAGATGTGTAGAAAGGGATATGATCTTGTGTTTTAGGATGAGAAATGCGAGATCTGGAAAGGATCCGAAATAGTGATTGCTATAGGAAAGAAATCTAAAGGAAATATCTATCAACTTAAGGGTGTTGATGGACGATGCTTTATGACTCAGATTAATGACATTTGCTTATTGCATCAGAGAATGTGTCACATGAACTTTGATAAATTTGTGAGGATTAGTGCAATTTAGGCCATGAGAGATTTACCAAGGATTACAAAGCCTATTAATGTTGTTTGCGAGAATTGTTAGTTTGGAAAGCAAGCAAGAAGTCATTATAGATCAAAGGAACAATCTACTACTGGACTAGTAGATTTAATTCATACAGATCTATGTGGTCCTACAGGAGTGAGAAGTCTACAAGGTAAAAGGTACTTTATGTCTTTGATTGATCATTATTCTAGATATACATGAGTTACATTTCTTGGAGAGAAATCAGATGCATTAGATAGATTTAAGACATTCAAAGTTGTGGTTAAAAATTAAGTGAATTTGAGGATAAAATGCTTAAGGTCTGATAGAGGTGGAGAATTCACCTCCCATGCGTTTAATATGTTTTGTGAAGTGCATGGAATAAAAATATAGTTATCTACTCCAAGAACTCCTCAGTAGAATGGAGTTGTTGAAAGAAAGAACATAACAATTCAAGAGGCCACTAGATCAATGATTACTAAGGCTAGTTTACTAGAGAGAATCTATTCATACTGCTATTTATGTATTCAATCAAGTTCAAGCAAGAGAAAATAGTACTAAGACCCCCTATGAGCTATGGCATGGAAGAATTCCTACTATTAATTATTTCAAGGTATTCGAAAGAAAATGTTATATCAGAAGAGATGAAGAAACTTTAGGAAAGTTTGATGCAAGAAGTGATGAGGGAATTTTTCTTGGATATTCTAATAAAAGCAAAGCATATAGATGTTTCAATAAAATACTGAGAAATATTGTAGAAAGTGCAAATGTCAAGGTTGATGAAACAATAAGAATTTAATTGACATTGATAGATATGTATCTGATGAACCTGATTGTGTAAGAATTGAAGATATTGTGGAAGAAAAGGAAAAGGATGAGAAAGAGAAGCATAATGAACAAGATGAAAGAGAAGAATAAGCTTTGGTGGTGTCCCCTAAGACATCTAGATATGTACAGAAGAATCATTCAAAAATTCAAATTATAGGAGATAAGACTAAAGGAGTATTGACAAGAAGTAGAGCTACTGCTGAAGTAAATCTGTGTTTATTTTCTGAGGTTGAATCGAAGACTGTAAGTGAAGCTTGTAAAGATGAACATTGGATGGAAGCTATGAAAGAAGAACTTATGCAGATTGAGAACAATCAAACTTGGGAATTGGTCCCAAGACTAACAAATAAAAACATTATTAGATCGAAGTGGGTATTGAGAAATAAGTTGAATGAGAATGGAGAAGTGGTTAGAAACAAAGAAAGGCTTGTGTGTAAAGGTTACTCACAAGTAGAAGGCATAGATTTTCAAGAAAATTTTGCTCCGGTAGCTAGAATGGAAGCTATAAGAATGTTCTTAGCATTTTATGCTCATAAAGACTTCAAGGTCTATTAGATGGATGTGAAGTCTACATTTTTGAATGGTGAGCTAGAAGAAGAGATCTACATGGAACAACCAAAAGGCTTTTAGTTGTCCGATCAACCAGATATGGTGTGCAGATTGAAGAAAGCCTTATGTGGATTGAAGCAAGCTCCTAGAGCTTGGTATGCAAGGTTAGAAATGGATATGATTCGGAAAGGTTTTAACAAAGGTACAATAGATAGTAATCTATATTTTAAGATTGAAAATGACAAAATCTTGATTGTAGTTGTATATGTTGATGGCATTATTTTTGGAGGAAATGAAAATATGTGTAAGATGTTTGCAGAAGAGATGCAAAATAATTTGAAATGTCTATGTTTGGATAGATGAATTTATTTCTTGGGCTACAGATTAATCAAATAGAGAAAGGAATTTTAATTTCATAGTCTAATTATGTGAAAGAAATTTTGAAGAAGTTTGGGATGGATGGTTCCAAACTGGTATGTACTCCTATGGTGACTAGTTGCAAATTGGGTAAAGATGATGTTTCACCTAAGGCTGATCAGAGCAAGTATAGATCTATGATTGGTGGACTATTGTATTTGACTACTACTAGATTGAATATTATGCATGTTTTTCTTGTGGCTAGATTTCAAGAAGATCCTAAGGAGACACATGATGTTGTTGTTAAAAGAATATTTAGATATTTGAATGGCACTCTGAACTATGGGTTATGGTATCCTAGAGATACTAAATTTACACTAAGTTCCTATACAAATGCAAAATGGGTTGGATGTGTAGATGAAAAAAAGAGTACAAGTGGTGGTGCATTTTTTCTTGGTTATAGATTGGTGGCATGGTTGAATAAAAAAAAAGATTCAGTTTCCTTGTCTACTACTGAACCTAAGTATATTGTTGTTGCATCTTGTTGTACACAAGTTCTATGGATGAAAAAACATTGAAAGATATCACAGTGGTACATGATGACCCTATTTCTATCTTCTATGATAATACAAGTGAAATTAATATTTCAAAGAATCCAGTGATGCACTCAATGATGAAGCATATATCTATTAGGTATCATTTCATGAGAGAGAAGGTTGTGGAGAATGAAGTAAAGCTTGAATATGTTTGGACAAAGGATCAAATTGATGATATATTTGGGTGCTGTCATAATAGTGGTTTACAATTCCTGAGAGGAACGAATTTTAGCTGAAATCACATATTTTTAGAAAATATAATGATTTAAGCCTTAAAAATTTCCATTTTAAGGATTCTAATTGAAGAGGGTTTGATCAAATCACCTTACATCAAAACCCCTTGGATGGAACCTCGCTAGTTTTAAACCATACCTATAAATGCGTCTCCTTTACACCTATCAAAATGCTGATAAAAAATCACTTTTGAATTAGCTTTTGGGGGATCAAATGAATTCATTTAAAATTTATTTCAAATGATTATGGTATTCCTCAGAACAAGCTATCCAATGAATATAATTTTAATATGTTTTTGTTTTGTTATGTATTTGTTTTTAAGTTTTATTAAACATAGGTTTTTCATCAAAATGAATTTCTTTGTTCTTCACATGTGGAAAAATAGAAGATTATCAAAAAGAAAAATTGAAAAATATGAGTGCAACTAGATATTGAAGTCCTTGATCCAACAAAATAAAATAAACTTTTTGACATATACAAAAAAAAGTTACGCTTGGTTGTGTCGTCTCGAATTGTAATTTGTTTGACTTTGAAACTTGATTGGAAAAATATTCAATTAAAAACTATCTAACCAAGTGGAAGCATCTAGATATCAGAGTTACAAATCTAAATTTGAAAGAATTAGAATTTTATCCTTCATTGAAAAAAAGTTATGGTTATATTATGGCGTCACTTTTTAAAAATGTTGTTTTCTGAAAAAATCTATTTTCGTGGGAGATGGAAAAAGAAGTGCAATTTGATTCCAAAAATTTTGAAAAAAATATTTTTAGAATCTACAGACAAATTTGATGAGACTCTAGTTTGCACCATCTTCAAATTCCTCACAGTTTAGCCGCTATAGGTGCCCGAATGTGAAGATTTAGTTAAAAATAATAATTTCAATGTCCAGTTTGGCCAAAAATTGTAAACCACTATTATGGGATCACCCATTTATGAAGGCTCTTCCTAAAGATACTTTTAAGTATCTTCGAGAGAAGTTAGGGTCATTTCCCCTCCTTTCTTGAACTAGATGCATATGGAGATGCATCAATTTGGTGGATGTATGGATTTATCTTTCTTCTGGATTGATTTTTGGTGGCTACCTCTCAAGGGGAGTAGGTAGTATCAGGTGTTGTCATTTTGAGTATTTTTTTTTAATGTCAAAGGGGAAATCAATGTAAAATATCTTTTTCCTTTTCCATTGATGTCAAAGGGGGAGAGAAAGAATGTGAAAAAGAAAAGAGGAAGAATAAAAATATTATCTACTAAGGGGGAGAAACATAAAGAAAAATCTTGAGAAGTGTATTCAGAGCTAGTATGTTGTCTTTGATGGTTTTTCACATCATGTGTTGCCATTAATGACAAAGAGGGAGATTTTTGCAAGAATGGAAAGAATGAAGGTGTTGTCATTGATGTCAACATTGGTTATCAACTGGTTGTTGTTGTCATTAATGTCATGGTTGCAAACTATTGGTTGTATATGTTGAGGATATTGAGAAAATTGCATTGAAGAAAGATTGCAGGTGTTGAGTGGTTGCTTCAAGTTTTGGTCTGGGATTTTCTCCTATGTTTTTGTGGTTCAGATATGTTGATCGTGATTGTTGGAAGTTGCTAGATCCATATTTTTGGTTGTTGATTCATTGTACAGTGTCAGTTATGTTCACCAGCTGTGAATTGTGGTTTTCTCTATTTCTGGTTGAGGTTTGGGAGAAATTTTGTTTGTCCAGATTTATCTTTAGTAAATTCTTATGACTTGCAGTTCTAGATTTGAGTTGTTTTGATTGTATTGAAGATAATTTTGGTATCTATAAGGTTCATGCTTAATTTTTCTATGTGTTTTACACTATCTTCAAAGTTGATGAAGGATGTTGGATCTATTTAGGTCCTTATCAAGCATGTTTTTGGGTCGCCCTCATTCTAATTCCACCCTATGATACTTTGGCATAGTTGACCTAATTTGAATTTAATGTTTGATGGATGAATTTGGATATGTTTCAAAGTTGAAGATGGTATAAATGTAAGATGAGTTAGTGGTGAAATGAGGCAAGGAAGTGAAAAGAGAGATAAGTGCAAAGAAATAGAACAAATATATGCAATATTGATGCTAATCAGTGACTGTGTGTGATGTGAGTGTGGCAGATCAGTGTAAAGCCTAAATGTTGAGTTTTTAGATGTAGTGAGCAGAAGGTGTACTCTATCATTCATGCATGTCTACAAATGGTTGAGAAAATTGTGGTGGATTTCTTTGTTGTATTGAGATTGTCTTCTCTCTATAACATATCTCTTATATCTTCTTTGTATCTTTGTGGAAGTGAGTCCTATTGGATAGTGAGTCCTGATCTAGATAGTGATTCCTTATTTTGGAAATGAGCCTTGTTTCTCAGGTAGTGATCCTTTTGTAATCAGTTTTTATATTCTCTATAGTGTGAGTTAATCCTTGCCGTGGTTTTTCCCTTATTGGGTTTTCCATGTAAATCTAGTGTTATTGTATTTGTGTGATGGTTTTTCAGTTTGTGCACTTGCACTTAATATTTAATTAGTTAAGAAGTGTTAAGGATTAGTTATGGTGAATGTTTTAAAGGATTAATTTTGTGGAAATTGATGCAGCGCCCCTCCCACTTGTCCTATTCAACAATTTTTTGGGTCAAATTTGAACACCAATCCACCTCTATCGCAACATAACATCATCCCAAACCCCAAATTTACACCACAATACCAACAAATGAGTCAAAATCCACCTCAACACCACACCAATACCAATACCATCTTCAATTCCCACTTCCAACAAATCAATCAAAATCCTCTACAATAAAATATCAATCCAAATACGACATTCACAACACACTTCCAAAAAACCAACCAAAACCCACTTCAACATCATGTTACACCTACAACCAATTTCCAAAACCAAAACCCATTTCCATCATATAACACATTCAACCCAAAAACCAGTTTTTTCACTACAAATTTTGGTTATTAAAGTGCACCTCCACTTACAACAAACACGTGACATTAATACACCAAAACAATTGCAAACACAATAGACACATCACTATCACCCATGGATACATTGACACAACAAATCCAAGCCTTACAATGAAAAGTATCCAATGTGCAAGTGAGCGGGAAAAAGAAAACATACTCCATGGAAGAACTATGTCCTTATCCCCTTGATCAAAGCATATACATGCCACCCTTTCCTTAAAATTTCAACACTCCAAACTTCAAAAAGTATAAGGGAAAGGGAGATCTAGTAGAAAATGTGATAAAATTTCATACTGCATGCATGGAAATCACTTTTGATCATATGTACTTAATGGTATTATTCCCACGTAGCGTTTCAGGGAAAGCTCTAGAGTGGTTTGCACATCTACCTCCTAGGATAAGAATATGGAATGAGCTAGCCGATAAGTTTGTCACACACTTCTCCTACAATATTGAAAGTTACATCACTCTTGAAAAATTAGCTACAACCAAACAAAAAAAGGGAGAAACATTTGTATCTTTCCTCTAGAGATGGAGAAGTATGCCTAGAAAATGTCCATGTGATATCCCTGAGAAATAATTGGTACACATGTTTATGGAAATGTAAATAAGGAACTAATGTATCAACTGCAAATCCATTGTTGCAATAATTTTGAAGAGTTTTTTGAGAAAGATGTTTCCATTGAGAGGGAAATTTTTGCACAAGGATTAATCAAAATATTCAAAGAAAATGAAAAAAATCTCAATCACAAAAGCAAATTTGGTCTCAAAACAAGAATGTCACTAACGATGGGATATTTGATGCCAAAGTGGTTAATAAAGTTCACCCCACCATTCATCTTAAATATCCTTCCAAATCAAACAATAAACCAACAATTCAAAACCAATCCACAAATGTAGTCCAAAACAATCAACAATGACAAGGTCCCCCGTGAACAAATATACCAAAATGAACATATACACCCCTAGGGGAATCCATTGAATTAGTTTTGAAGAAGCTATTACAATCAAATGTCATTCAATTCCCATAAATCAGACACTATGAATTGAATTTTCAAACCAAATTGGTGGAATGATAATGATTTTTGTGAGTACCATCACACAAAAGGACATACGACATCGTCATGTTGGAAACTTAATGACACTATCCAAGATCTCATTGACCAAGGTGACATATCCATAGATAATTCACAAGGGAAGGTGAATGCTAACAATACCATTTTAAAAAATCTCTTACAAGACCATGGGTTGGGAAAATCCTTTGTTCAGGGACCAATACAGGTATTTAAGCTAATTATACAAGCATCTCATATGAGTGCACCATTAATAATATCTAAACTTCTGACAATAATGTCTCTACCATTACCATTAAGAAAAATTTAGAATGTGTTATCACAATATAGAGATCTAATGTGGTATTGCAAGGGGTTGCCTCCAATCTACAACCAAATACTCAATATAACCTCCTAGATCATCTAGGAAAGACTCCCACATAGATATCCATTCTTAAGTTACTTTGTATATCTCCTAAGCACAAAGCCATTTTGGAAAAAGCTTTGCAAGAGACTTATGTCCCCATAGACCTATTGTCAATAAATTTTAGGCCATGGTAGGGTACTTGGCTACCACCCATCATGTTATATTTTATGAACAAGATTTCCCTACACAATTACCAAACCATAATGATCCATTGCACCTTGAGGTATATTAACAAACATAAAATTAGAAAATTCTTGGTAGATGGTGGAGCAGGTATGAACATATTCACTTTAAAATTGGTTACAACATTGGGATTCTCTGAATCTTATATATAAATATATAAGAAAATCATCATAAGGGCTTATGATGATGCCAAGTTTTCCTCCAAAGACATAATTATACTTCCTATGAGAGTTGGACCAACTATTCAAAATATAGTATTTCAAGTCCTACATCTAGAACTACCATATAAACTTCTCCTTGGTTGCCCATGGATTCATGCCATGAAGTTCATCCCTTCTACCTACCATCAATGCCTCAAGTTTCCCTATAATGATATTGAAATCACCATACCAAGCAATCTCGACCCCTTCTAGTATCACAGTAATATGAAGGGAACCTCTAAACATCAAGTTCCTATCAATCGAGAAGCTTCTCCCACCATTACATTGTATTACATTGATCCCTCTTCATTATCACGTCTTCCACTTCATCCACTTCCATTCCCAAAGGTTGAGACCAAATCTAGGACCAAGGACATGGAGAGTATAACATTCAAAGTTCATTTTGCATTTTCTAGTTACCTACATCATTGAAATCTGGTGGGAAATCTCATCCTACCTTGATGGAACGTAGGTTTTTCATCCACAATCCTCCCACTACTTTCACTAAGTGGGGTGAGCTAATTAAAGAGACTATAGGTGAGGATATCTCTACATGGATCTATAAGGATGAAGAAGATATTGAGCCAATATAGATGCTGATTAAGAAATATGGAAAAGGTTTTGAGATCCTTAAAGAAATTTTTTATGATGGTCTTAGTGGTCTTGGCTCACACAAAAAGGGAATGACAGAGCTACTACTACCTCCTAAGTTACCAAAGAACAAAATGTTAGGGTATACACTATTAAAAGTGAGGCCTCCTCATACTAAGTTACCTTTAGATAAAAATGTTAACGATTCTATTGATGTCGAGACATCTAATGATTACCATACCAAAACTGACTCCAATGAATGGGAATGGGGTTCCAACAAATCCTCTAGTGACTGTGACCTAAGTGAAATATTTCATGAGACTGAACAATCCCCCTCTCAAACCAAATGTATCAATCACCGTGCTTGGATCGAGACCTTTTGGGATCCTGATGATACATCCATATTTATGATATCCACCTTATCCTTGATCTATAATGATATCGATGGTGACTTACCTCTAGTTTACCCACAATTGATAGATTGGGATCAACAAGGACCTCCAAGCTTAGACATATTCAAGAATGATGAAGCAATAATTGAGTTTATGGGGCTTCAAGAAGGGATACCAAGTGGGCATCATAAGGTTGGATTCATAATAGAACTTGACAATGTACCTTACTTTGGGGAGTCTACTCCACCCTCTAGTCACAAAAATGAGAAAAATAAAAAGAATAGGTCTCTAGGTGAAAACCAAAAGGTTCCTTTAGACCATAAAAAAGTAAAAACAAAGGATGTATCCAAGGGTGAAAACCTCTCTAAGGTGCCTACGGATGGAGGGTTGGACATGCTCCCTATAAATAAAGAGAGATCACCATTGCTTGTGGAAAAATTAGAAGAAATCAATCTTGGTACTAAGGAAAATATTAGAACTGTGCACTTTATAACATCTTTGACAACCATAGAAAAACCAGAATTCATTAGTTTCTTTTCAGAAAGACAAATAATTTTTTTTTGGTCATACACTAATATGTCAAGGCTGGATCTTGATTGGTTTTGTATCATTTTCCATTGTTTCCTAACACAAAACCTATCAAGAAAAAATTAAGAAAAATGCATCCCCAAATCACACTCTTAGTGAAAGAAAAGTTGAATAAGTTGCTTGACATTAGTTTCATTCGACATATAGATTATATAGAGTGGATTTAAAATCATGTACCTATAATGAAACCAACTAGTGGGATAAGAGTATGCAAAAAATTTAGAGACTTGAATAAATATTTTCCTAAATATGACTTCTTGTTGCCAAACATTGATATCATAGTAGACTTTGTAGTAGGATATGAAATTCTTACACTCATGGATAGTTTCTTAAGATATAATCAAACATAATCACCCTAAGAAGATTCTCCAACACATACTTTCTAATTTGTCCTTGGGGGTACATATTACATGGGACACACTTTGAATGGACACCCAAAGGCCATGACTATGAATTTACACATGCACACACTCCATGGGAAGATACAATGTTGATGACTTTTTAGCAAACAACACTGAAAGGCAACACCAGTATTAATGCACTGCACACAATGAGCACAACAACTGAAACCCAAAGTATGGCCTAAAGGGAGAATCCTCATCAAGTATTAGGGATAAATTAATGGAGGCATGAAGCCCAACCCCAAAGGACATTTTATTGGCTCTCACTGTCCAAATGTGCTCAATTATGTAATTTAAAGGAATAATATATCGGTCTAAATGCCCATGTTCAACTGAATGCATAAATGTCAACCATTCCAACATTTTCTTTCTTAATGGAGTTCCATTTTGTATGGACTGAATTAGGTGCCTTCTAAAACTCTGTTACTTATTTGGACTCTGTCCCAAAACTCAAAATGAGATTTAGATTTGTTGTAGAAGCTCCCGAAAGTTGTAGAAAAACCCTAAACCAGGGCCTATTTTCCCTTGGGTGAATGAGTCCCAGGTCATCTTCAACAGAGCACTTTTGGTGACTTTACACATCATCTTACCTTTCTCTGATCTGCAATCTGATTTCTGGTTCCACTAGTATTGAGCTTAATCTTCAAGATCCAAGTTGTATTTTGCGTTTTTGGTTTGATTTTCTATTTTTAATCTTTCTCCCCAAAGTGTTGTTTAATCAAAACCCCCATCCTTGCAAAAAAATGAAATCAGTAGATTCACACTTTGACTTGATTCAACTCAAGGTTGTTAGTCATTTCATTGTGTCGATCTCATTTCCTAATGAAATAAGGGAAAATAGGTCTATCTACTATCATTTTGTTGAAACCCTTTTTTGTTTTCAACCCAACCTATTTTTCTATGGTTCAAGACCATCATCCAATATCAACCTCCCACCACATTTTCTAAGTGGGGAGAACTTGAAAATGAATAGATTATTGATGAAGATATTTCTACATGGTTTTATCAAGATGAAGAAGATCAAGAACATGTTCAATTACTTATCAATTAGTATGGTAAAGGTTTCTCCATTATGAAACAAAAAGGTTGTGATGGTCATAGTGGGTTAGGATAAAAAAAGTAGGGAATCATAGTGTTGGGAATAGGATGACATTTAATTGCAATCCTAAACATTATTTCATGTATATTCTAAGTCCTTGGAAAGTGTTCCCCAACACTAGGATTAGAAAGAGATTAAATTTGAATGAAATGAACATGTAAATTAAAATTTGTAATTAATTCTAAATGATAGGAACATGTGAGGGCATCCAAAAAGAGTTCCTAAATAATAGGAGCACATGGGGAACCCACATGGAAGTTGGAACCCACCTTGAGTTAAGTTAACTATTTGGAGAAAAAGATAACACTTTAGTAATGTATGTAAAGATCCTAGAAGTTGGGATTGATGTTTACATGCATGGAATTTAGTTTAGTTTAGTTTAGTTCAGTTTAGTTCAGTTCAGTTCAGTAATGTTTGCATGAATTAGTGGAGAGATATGTTTTAGATAACTAAGATTGACTTGGACCCAGTTTGGGTGCCCAAGTTAGCATATTTGAGTTAACACCTTTTGCATGAGAAGATATTTTCAAGGTTTAGTTAAGTGGGCTCATTCTTGGGCACCAACTTTGAGGTGATGCTTGCAAGATATTTTCTTGACCAACGATTAATTAAGTTTTCAGTTTGGGGTGCCTAAATTAAGGAGACTTTGGTTTTGACTTCACATTACAGTGTGGAACTCTACTTGCACAATCTAGGCATAGATATAATTTGTGAGGAGCTTTGTGCTCTTGATTTGATCAACTCTTTGGAGTTTACAATGCTCATAATTGTCTATTAATTGCAACAATTGCATCAGAGTTTGGAATATTGGTTGTAGGTTAGCAGGTTGAGCTTGTGCATGTGTGAGGGTTTGAAGCATGGTATGGGATGTGTGGATTCATGCTTGGTCACATGGAATGCATGGATAGCTTGTGCTATAGAAAGTGTATGAGAGTTTTGTGCAGGTTGTGAAGAAGGATTGTTGAAGGTAAGGAAGCATATCAATCAAGGATTGATACAATATTATTGTAATCTTGTTCTAAGGTTAAATAATACAAGCACTATTGATTATGGTGGAGTTTTTTCCTGAAAGGGTTTCTCCATGTATATGTTGTGTCACTTATATCTTCTTGTTTCATTCTTCTACAATCTTCTGTCTCTTTCTATAATTGGTAAAATTGATCTAAACAAATTAATCATACACAAATAATTGTGACAAAGAACACTTAATTAGATCTATAGTCTCATATTTTTACAAGTTTTAAGCTACAATATTACCTTCCTTTTAAACTTTTGGTATAAGAGCTAATGGTTGGGTAGAATTTGGAACACCTTTCTCTTAAAAGTTTGAAGGTTTTTTGGTTGTAGTGGGAGCTTTTACTATTTTTTTATTGCTGATTTTGGAAAATAAGTTTGTTACAATGAGTTTTAATTCTCGTTTAGATATTGAAAGATTCAATGGATTTAATTATGAGATGTGGAAGCTAAAAAATGGGATAAGCTTGATAAGAAGGTAAGAGGGACCATAAGATTTTGTCTTGCTGATACTGTTCTCTTGAATGTTTCAAAAGAAACTACTATATATAAATTGTTGAAGAGAATAGGTGATATTTATCAAACTAAAAGTCTTACTAATAAGTTGTATCTGAAAAGATAGTTGTATTCTTTAAAGATGAAAGATGGTGATTCTATTGCAAATCATTTGAATTCTTTTAATTTGATTCTAAGTCAATTAGCATATGTAGATGTAAAGCTAGAAGATGAAGACAAATGCATTTTGTTACTTTGTTCTTTACCAGAATCTTGGGAAAATCTAATTGTTGCTATTAGCGGTAGTGGTGCAGATCTGAAGATGGACATTATAATTCCTACTCTTCTATGAGAGGAGACGAGGAGGAAGTCTAAAACAGAAATCCAAGATGCCTTGTTTGTAAAAGGTAGGCCTGAGAAAAAGGAACCTAAGGGAGACAAGGAAGGGAAAGGTAAGTCTGAAGGACAGAGTAAGGTAAAGTGTTGGAACTGTGGGAAACCAGGACATGTAAAGAAGGATTGTAAGAACAAGAAAAAGAGTTATGATTCTTCTACAGAGGAATCTTCAAATGACGGTAATTATGCATTGATCATTTCATGTAAATTTTTTAGTGATGACTCTTTGCTTGATGTTAAAGAGCGGCCTTCATGAAGAGGATGGTAGTCATGATGCCATGTGTAGCTCGTACCATGGTTCAGTGGGAGTTGTTGGCAATGACGTGGATACATCATTGGTAAGGTTATCCTCATGTGATTGGGGATATGTTTTTTCTTGGTTTAGAGTGGTTGCCATTATGTCATGGTTTACTCTTGATATGCGTTTAGATTTTGGCATGGTACTTGTTCTCTTGAGACTAGGATGTTTATGTATGTTATGATGCATGTGATCTCCTTGGAGGAGATGGTTAGATCATGTTATCATGTTTATGTTCCTGATTCATGATTGGAGCTTTGACATTCACCTTGTGTAGTTCTCTTATGTATTGGGTACATTAATCATTTTCTTGATTACTTCATGATAGTGCTATGTTGCATTTGGAGTTTGGCGTGGATTGGTTGGTTATAGGTCCTCATGGATACTTGGAGAAATAGGTGAGGCTTGAGTTCTCTTATGGTAAGAGATATATGTTGGAATGGTTACTTGTAAGGAAATATTTTTCAATAGTAAAGACTGAGAAGCCTACACCTTGGTTGGGCATGAGTTCAACACACTCAATAGTTTCAAATGACTCCAAAGAGGCATTTTGGTTATAGAGACTTGGGAACGGTATTGGTTTTAATTGAAAGTAAGATAACATTGAATGTGATAGTCAGAATGCTATTTGTTTAGCCAAAAATCCTATGTATCATACTCATACTAAGCATGTTGATGTTCAATATCACTTTGTGAGATAAATGGTTGAGACTGGGAAGGTATTAATTGAGAAAGTTGACACTTTGATTAATGCTACAGATTATTTTATGAAACCAGTTCCTACAGATAAGTTCTCTTTGTTTTAAGTATTAATCATTTGCTTGGAGCTTCATGATTATGCAGATTGCATTTGAAGTTGGCATGGATTGATGAGTTGGTGCAGGAAGGCCATTGGATTTGAGTCCTATACTTGATTTATAATAATGATTCCTTGTTTAGAATAATTGCAATGTATAATGTCAAGTGGGAGAATGTTGGGAATAGGATGCCATTTAATTGCAATCCTAAACATTATTTCATGTATCTTATAAGTCCTTGGAAAGTCTTCCACAACACTAGGATTAGAAAGAAATTAAATTCAAATGAAATTAAAATGTAAATTGGCATTTGTAATTAATTCTAAATGATAGGAACATGTGAGGGCGTCCAAGAAGAGTTCCTAAATAATAGGAGCACATGGGGTTCCCACATGGAAGATGGAACCCACCTTGAGTTAAGTTAACTATTTGGAGAAAAAGATAACACTTCAGTAATGCATGTAAAGATCATAGAAGTTAGGGATTGATGTTTACATGCATGGAGTTCAGTTTAGTTCAGTTCAGATCAGTTCAGTTCAGTTTAGTTCAATTCAGTTCAGTTCAGTATCAGTTTAGTTCAGTTTAGTTCAATTCAATTATGGTTCAGTTAGATTCAGTTGCATGTAGTTAGTTTTAGTTGCATGTTAGTTGACTTCAGTTGACTTGAATTGCATGCTAATGACTTGAGTTGCATGATAGATAACAGGTGACTACTTACAGTTAACAGGGGATGATCAATCATGCATAATGTTTGCATGAATTGGTGGAGAGATATGTTTCAGTTAACTAAGATTGACTTGGACCCACCTTGGGTGCCCAAGTTGGCATATTTGAGTTAACACCTTTTGAATAAGAAGATATTTACAAGGTTTAGTTAAGTGGACCCATTCTTGGGCACCAACTTTGAGGTGATGCTTACAAGATATTTTCTTGACCAATGATCAGTTAAGTTTTCAGTTTGGGGAGCCTAAATTGAGGAGACTTTGGTTTTGACTTCATGTTACAATGTGGAACTCTACTTGCACAATCTAGGCGTAGATATTTTTGCTCTTGTTTTGATCAACTCTTTGGAGTTTACAATGCTCATAATTGCCTATTAATTATAGAAATTGCATCAGAGTTTGGAATCTTGGTTGTAGGTTAGCAGGTTGAGCTTGTGCATGTGTGAGGGTTTGAAGCATGGCATGGGATGTATGGATTCAGGCTTGGTCACATGGAAGGAATGGATAGCTTGTGCTGCATAAAGTGTATGATAGGTTTGTGCAAGTTGTGGAGAAGTATTGTTGGAGGCAAGGAAGCATATCAATCAAGGATTGATACAGTATTATTGTAATCTTGTTATAAGGTTAAATAATATGAAAACTATTGATTCTTGTGGAATTTTTTCCTGAAAGGGTTTCTCCATGTATATGTTGTGTCACTTCTATCTTCTTGTCTCATTCTTCTACAATCTTTTGTCTCTTTCTACAATTGGTAAAATTGATCTAAAAAAATTAATCACTCTCCTATCATAGGAGATGAGGAGGAATTCTAAAACAAAAATCCAAGATGCCTTGTTTGTAAAAGGTGGGCCTGAGAAAAAGGAACCTAAGGGAAATCAGGACATGTAAAGAAGGATTTTAAGAACAAGAAAAATAGTTTTGATTCTTCTACAATCTTCTATCTACTTCTACAAATGGTAAAATTAATCTAAACAAATAGTCATCCACAAATAAATTGTAACAAAGAACACTTAATTAGATTTACAAGTTTTTAATGCTACATAATTACCTCCATTTTCAACACATAGAACCTATCCAACTTAAATATCTACCTAAATATAGAGGGCTTGGGTATATACCACTGATATTGGATGCTTCGAGTACTAAGTTGCTTTTGGGTGAAGATGTTAGTGTTTCTAATTATGTCAAGAGCCCTAAGGTTGGTGCTAATCCAAACCCAGACCCTTGTGATGACCAACATGCTAATAACTGAGCTTGGATCGAGACCATCTAGGATCCTGAAGAGTCTTCAGTCCTTACCTTATCCGCTTTACCTCAATATTTCCACATCTATGACAATCCTATGTTTGGCCATGATATTTATTACAATCCACTTTTTTATGGCCAACCTAAAAATGATCAACTTTGGATTAATTTTGCAGTCCTTACCTTATCTTCCATGTCTCTAAATTTTTCAGATACTAATGATAACATGCCTTTAGTCCATCCCCAACTCATATATTGGGATGAACAAGGAGCACCTAGTTTGGATGCCTTTGAAAAAAATGAAGCAATAACTGATTTTATAAAACTATGAGAGATTATACCCTTGGGTGATCACAAAGTTTGCTTCAATATAGATCTTGATAATAATGCATATTTTGGGGAGTCTTCTCCACCTAATTACAAAATTTTAAAAATAAAAAGAATATGTCTCTAGGTGAAAACCGAAAGGTACCTTTAGACCAAGAAAAAGTAAAAATAAAGGATGTATTCAAGGGTGAAAACCTCTCCAAGGCACCCGAGGATGGAAGTTTGGATATACTCCCCACTATTCAAGAGAGATATCCAATCTTGGTGGAAATATCATAGGAATTCAATATTGGCACAACAGAAGATCCAAATATTATACATTTTTTAGCTTCCTTGATAGAGACAGAGAGACCAAAATTCATAAGCTTCTTTTTTGTGAGAAATAATAATTTTTCCTAGTCCTATGCTGACATAGCTGGACTGGATCCTGAGCTCATTCTTCATCATTTTTCCTCTCTATACAAATGCAAAACATATAAAGACAAAATTAAGAAAAATGCATCCGTAAATTGCCTTGTTGGTCAAAGTAGAATTGAAAAAACTATTAGATGTTAGATTTATCATATCAATAGATTATGCAAAATGGATATCAAATTTGGTGCCAATTACAAAGACAACTGGATATGAAATGTTGTCATTAATGGATGGATTTTCTAGATATAATCAGGCTCACCAATTGTATGATCAAGAAATTAGGTTTGGAAGCTAGAATCACAAATAACAACCACAAACTACTAGACTCAATCTATAAAATCCCAATCCAAACAATGGAACACAAAATGACATAAGAAATCAAATGAAAACAAATAACATAAATATACCTTCCTACATCAATATTGCTTCACCTCCATTTCTCTTCTCCTTTTCACTTTTTCAAGCTTTGTAAAGTGGCTCTCAGGTTTTTGTGTGTAAAAATCACTTAGCTCATGATGATAATAATGGTGAAAAATTGAAGACTATGGTTGAAAATAAGAAATTAAGGTTGAATTTCAAGAAGATTTAGGGTAATCGATGGATGAGATTGAATAGATGATCAACAAATGAGATCGAATGAGACAATTTTCATGGGAAAGTTGCTCATTTTCAAAATGGAAAAAAATAGAAGAAATAAGTGGAGAGGGAAATATAAATTAGTAAGATTTAAGTGGAGAAAAAGGTGTAAATGGAGAGTTAAGTCGAGAGAATCAAGGAAATTCTCAAAAATAATTAAATAAAATTTATTTATTTTTGATGGAATCTGAATAATTAATTAAATTAAATAATTAAATTAATTATAGAATAAATTTAGGTTAGAATGATAAAATATATAATAATATTTATTTAATCAAAGATGAAATTAGGTTAAGAATTAAATAATTAAAAATAATTATTTAATAGAAGAAATGATGAGAATGGAGAATTTAAATAATTAAATAATTAAAAATTATTTAATTATATAGATGTAAAGAAGAATGGAATTAGGGTTAGGCAAAAGTTAGTTAAAAAATGGTACTGTAGGTTCAGGACAATTTTTAGTGTCTACAATTTCATCATTTTCATTTATCATCTTTAATTAAATAATTTTAAATAACTAATTAATTAATCATTTTACCTCATCCGCATTAATTAAATAATTTTAATTATTTAATTAAATCTTGCATTATCTTCTATCTACATAATTAAATAATTTTTCAAATATTTTATTAGCTAATTATTCCTCCAAAATTAAATAAATTATTTTAAATTATTTATTTTACACATTCCTCTAAAAATAAATAAAATAATTATTTTATTTAGTTCCTAATAATATAAAATTATCTCTTTATTCCTCACACCCTAAATTTAGAGACCAAATCTAGATTTAGTAACCTTTTCTAAATGTAGTGAGCTAACTAAAAATTAACCTCACTTAACTCTCATACACTCCACTTAATCTATCCATGCATGCTCATGCATGTTCCTCATGATCTCTCAACAATCTCCATCTGTCGATCTCATCTCATATCTTGCACCATTGATGTGATATCCTTGAAATCTATTAAAAAATCCACCATTTAGCCATTCATTCTCTCCTCAATATGATAGCCAAACTATACTCATTTTTCATCCCACTTTTCATTAACAAGGTTACGCTAACATTTCATGAGAAATCCACATATCATCGTAATAACATAATTTTATACTTTACAATGGAGTAAGACTAGGCATTTTTGGTGGAGGTAAAAGTAGATTAGATTAGTTTCATTTACATTATTATAGATTTCATATTTATGTGCACATGATCTATTGATATTAGGGTTTTTTTTCATTGAATTGGATTTTTGATTACCTTTTATTCTTTCATATTTTCTTAAATTCATTAATTATGAATTTAACCTATTCACACCCATAAATATAATTTGATCTATGTCAAGAGAACAATCTAAAGAATGAAGAAACTAGATTTTAAATGAATCAAGATCAAGTTAAAAAAATCCTCTAATATCATCCCATAATTGATCAAGATCTCATCTCTCTATACTTCCATGATGATCCTATCATCCCTTTCCATTCCATCCATGATCCCAAAATTAAATTTGATTCCATCCATATTTCAATAAACTCCATTTCTCAACATGAGACACTTGCCTAACCTGGGCACATAGATTATCTTCCCCTTACCCATCCAACACTCATTTCTCAAAACCACCAATAGTTTTTCTCTCAAGAAACCTTTGAAAATGATGAAGTGATAGTTGAGTTCTGTGACTTCACAGTGTTATCCCAACAAGTGACCAAAAAAGGGTTTTCATATCAACCTTCATGCAAAAAATTATTTTAAGAAGAAAGTTGAGTCCTTTAGTCCTAAATATCATGTCAAATATGTTGATAAACAATATTTTATGGGCCTGATCAACATTCTATAGAATGATGAAGCAACACGTGTGAACATAGAGAAAGAACCAATATCCTCTCAACTTGGATTATTTACTTTTTTAAAGATATATTTCTTACTGATGAGAAGATAACCACCATTGATGGTTCCCAAGCATAGAAATTTTAGTTTTCATCTTATTTCTAGAACAACACATATCTTATTAAAAAAATTGTTAGAACATGCAATATCAAGGAAAACGATTAGGCTCATACAAACAAGGTATTTTGGAGCCAATATAGTTTTTTGAAAATCCTAGCTATCAAGGTCTTGGTTATTCATCAATCAATAAATTAGATTATGTTAGTGGTACCTCCATGATCCAAGGGAAAATTCATCTAAAACAAACATAAAAATAGGGGTCATAAATAGTTCTTATGAAAAGGTTATTTCTAGTACTCCTCCTATCCACACCATAAACCATCATTCCCAAATCCTTCAACCCACTAATTGGGGCCAACAAAATTAAAAGCCTTACCACTAAAAATATCAAAATCAAAATTTTGAAGCTAATGAATCCAAAAGTCAAAGTGGACACATAATGTTAAAATGGAATCCAAAGAAAATTAGATCAAGAAAAGCATCAAATCCTAATCTAGTAGTCAATAAAAATATGAAACCACACTAAAAAAGGCCTCCCACTTATCATAATTGTCCACCTCCTTTAAAATGGTCTACAATGCCAACACCTAAGGTGTATAAATATAATGGTCCCAAACACACTCTAAATTTGATATCCAAGATTCATCATCCACCATACCAAGTCTAGAAAATAAAAAATCCTACATACAAACTACCAAAAAATTCATCCACATCTCATATCTCCCATCACCATTTTCCATCTTGCCTAGAATCCAAAAATATCAACTCCCAAATTCACCATGTCCTTGAAGAAACACTTTATCATATGTAAGTACTATAATGACACTATATCATGATGTGTGCATTTAAATAAAACCAACCCTAGTATCAAGAAGGACCACAATAAAATCCATGGGTTATATATAAGTGCAATGGTCTTGAAAAGGAAAATTCTCAAGGAAGGTCACTATTGGAATATCATGACACAATGTATCTACATCAACACCACAAGTGGACCAACATAGTTGATGATCATTCAAAAATATATAAAAACAAAAAAAGTAAAGAGAAATAATTCATCAAATAGTGAAAACCATTTTTATGGTACTTTTGACAAGTACCATGATGAAGAACCATCTATGGGTGTCATGTGTAAAAATCAATTATCTATGTCTATCTTTCTAATTTGGATCATCTTGTCTCATCCATCATGCTATTTTATCCTAACATAATTATCCATCCAATCCATTCTAATTTCATCCATCTTCCTTATCCACCTTAATCTTGACAAATAATATGATTATATACTTTTAAACATTATTTTCAAAAAATATTGACATGGTCATTTAGTTTTACCACATACCATTCTATACCATTCCATCGCCTATATAACACTATCAAAATGGTTAGCTTAGGTAAACCATGTTATCCCATTGTAGGATAGTCCTTGGAATTCAAATCCCTTAATCCTAGATCCATTTGTGCATAATAGCTATCCTCCCCATCCATCAAACTATCCATTTCCATAACACTAGTACAGTCTATAAATTAGGAAAATTCAAGGTTGAAGGCATAATCAAATAGAAATAAAACCCTAAAAACCTAAACCAACAATGAAGTACAATTCAATATGAAAACACAAAATAATGAAACAATGTTACCCAAGTCTTCATTCCATGGTTGAATGACCTCCATTGCTCTTCTCCATTTTATTGAATATGGTTGATTGCCCTCATATTTTGAGTATGAAAATAGGCCTAATGAAAATGACAAGAAAAATATTGAAGACAATGATAGCTAGAATATACTTGCGGCATAAACTAAGTATCATTAGATGTAGATTGCATAAGATATTGAAATGAAAATGATGGATGTCTTTTACAAAAAGACAAATTGGAATGAAGTGTTGAGAGTGAATTATGTTAATCAATGGTCAATAATAGAAGTTAATAGGGTTAGAGTTAAATTAGGGAAAAAATAAAGATAAATGGTCAAGATTTAATTATGAGATAATTCAATCAAGGGTGGAAAATGAATGAGACAAGAGATAAGATTGACACATAAAAAGATGTGGCTAGAAAATCAAATAATTATAAAAATTCATTTGATTTAAGAGGGAAAGTGATTTTTAAATAATTAAATTAATTATTTAATCAAAGAAGAAAAAGGAAAGTTAACTTTCTAATTAAATAATCAAAAACAATTATTTTAATTAGAAAGTAGAAGAATAAGACAAATAAATAATTAAAATAATTATTTACTTGTGGAAGGAAAAAGAAGGAATTAAATAAATAATATTTGTTTAATTCTAGAAGAGGCTAATGAATAATTACATAATCAAAATAATTATTTAATTATAGTGGAAAGATGGAAAGTGAATAATTAAATAAATTTATCTAATTATAGAAAGAAGGAGACAATAGTGATGTAATTTATTTAATTAATCAAAGAGGAATGAAGAAATGAATTAATTAAAAATTATAATTATTTAATTATGTCAAGAAGAAGTGGTATTAACAAGGAAAAATGGACCTTGCAGGCTTAGGACATTTTTTTGTGTCTACATTTTTCCCCTCTTTGACATAATGTAGTTTATCAGGTCATGTCAAAGAAATTCAGTTCAAAAATATATCCTAGTGTAAATAGATGGACTTATGCCCCCTCCAAAAATTTTGCAAATTTTGGAAAAAATTGAAAAATTATTTCAATAAGAAAATTTGATAGTGGATGAATGGAAGGATTGATGAAAGAAATGTTAGCGAGAGGAAAATATTAGCATGGAGTTAGTTGAAAAGAAGGGATATCAATATTTTGTTGGATAAATAGTAGGCTTTGCATTTAATCATCATTGGGTGGTAAAATATGAAAAAATGAACAATAAACACCATGGTGTGCAAAGTAATCCACTTGTGAAAACAAACAGTCAACAAACAAGGATTAATCCTAACTCATACTAAGAGAAAAGTTGCCTCGGTCTTTTTGCTAAGACAATCTGTAGACAACAATCAAAGAAAAGCAAGTCACGAGACACCATTGCTTCCTCTAAATCCTTCATGGGACATCCTTGAGGTAGCTAGTAACATGAACAAAATAAAAATCCAAAAGATAAGGAAAATTAAACCAACAAATTCAACAACCATTTAAAGTATTTTCCATCGATTGTTTGGTGATTGTTTGATTGACGAAGTGATGGGTTGCCAGTTTTGACAATGCTTTGATCTAGGAAGGACACATCCTATATAAGGAAAATGATAGAGTTTGACAAGTGACAATGTCTAATCTCAGGAAGGACACATATTGATTAAGACAAGTGATTGATTGATTGACTGTTTGACATAGTATTGATGTTTGACTTATTTGGCAAATGATTGATTTGACTTGAAGACTTAGTTGACCAATTTGTCTTGTTTGATTCATAACTTGTGTTGATGTTTTGATGATTGTTTGCATCCAATGACACTGTCTAATTTATATTGACCAACTCAAAAAAATCCTAAAGGACCAATCTAAGGCCTCGAGGGCTCATCAACTAATGGCCTTGCCTACGTAACAATGCATAGAGACCTCATAGTTCGACATGACTTGACTTTGTTGAATTGAAAAAGGACTGAATCATGGCTGACTTTATTCAAAAAACCCTAAAGGATTGACCTAATGCCTCGAGGGCTCATCGAATGATGGCCTTGCCTACGTGAAGTCATAGAGGCAATGTAGTTTGACTGGACTTGGATTGACATCACTAAATCTGAGTCTGTTTTTGGGATTTTTGAAGCTATTTGGATGTTTTTGGATTTTTACATGTTTTGATTTTTTTGTCTTTATGAGGTTTTATGATTTTTTTCTTTTTAAGATATTGCAACCTCTAACAAAAAGTGTAGAATCCAATGAAGACATAGGTTAAGGATGTTCCCCCAATCGGGTATAAAACCAATTGATGAGGGGTGGAATGGGATATGACAAGTGGAAGACGCAAAATGTCAATCGTTCCAAGTTATGGAAAGGACAAAAATACATGATTATGGGATAGTGAGATTTTTTTATGGATGTTAACTATAAGAATAATGAAAAATGAATGTGAAATATTCCTACAAGCAAGCGAGCAAGCATGCACAAGGATCCAAGGAAAAACATGATCCTTCCCCTAGTCAAGCTAAAAACCAATTGATAGTGATGATTCTGATGATGATGTTGACATGGAAAGGACACATCCTAAAACAATTTGAGGATTGGGAAAGACATATACCATTGATGATAATGTGACTAAAGGATCAAGGTTTGAAGCAAGGCTAGAAACAAATCCAAGGAATTTTTTGGATAATGTGATAGGTTGCATAGCAAGATTGTATGGATTAGGCTTGTTGCATTTGGAATGACTTCTTTTCAAGATTTAATGAGATGATGGAGGGATGTTGGATAAGTGGATTGGAATCCTTAAACCAATAACAAGGGAAAACCAAGTCCAACAATAGGTATGGAAGGATAATGGATTGATTTTGGTAAAGGATAGGAGACATGAGGATTATTGGCTGGAAGAATTATGATATGATCTCCAAGGACTATTTTGCATAGGAATAATTTTTTTCTCTGAGGTATGGCTTTCGATAATGCTATGAAGGAAATGACATGATATTTCATGGACAGTGTATGACCAAAGGCTAGACATGTCAAGAGTTTTCCCAAAGCATGATTTATGTTTGTACCCCAATCCTTATCAAGATGAAAGTAAGTGGAAAAATGGATGGAAATGATATGGATCAGATGGATAGATGGAAATTTCATGAGAAAGGCATGGGAGATGAGTCAACTTTCCCCCAAGTGTAATGGTCCACATAGATAATTTCTCTTACGCATAACACTTGTTTACCAGGTTTTCATCATGGTACTTATCCAAAGCACCATAAAAATGGTTTTCACTATTGGATGAAATTTTTCTCTTTACTATTTTTTTTCCTTTTTCTTTTTCTTTTTCTTTTCCTTTTTTTTTTTAATTTTTGATGTCACACAAGACTCCTATTTGCTAGGTTTTCATCAAGGTGATGATTTAAAAAAATTAAAATTATATGGACTTGATAGTTTGGATGATCACTAATTATTTTGAATCCTTTGATGGTGCTGATGTAGATGTTGGTGTCATGATATGCCAGTAGTGACCTTTATAAAGTTGTTTTCTTGTAAGGATCATAACACTTTCATATAATTGACCAATGTCATTGTGATCCTTTCTAATACTAGGGTTTACCTTATCAAAATACGCCCATGATGATATAGCTTCATAGGAGTCCTTATGATAAAGAGTTGCTGCCAAAATGCAATGGATTTGTGAAGTTGGATTTTTGGAATGTAGATAAGATTTTGGATTATGATGGATGATGGTAGTCGTGGAAAGATTATTTAGATGTTTGGATGTAGCTTTTTTTTTAATTTTCCAAACTTGGGATGTGATGCAAATTAGGATGGATGTTATCAACACAACTTAATCAAATAAACTTTGCAATATTGGAACCCTAACCTGGTGTTTTTTTCTCAAATCCTCCTATTCTCCTAATAGTACTTGAAACAAGGGTTTTCCCACATAACTTCTAGAGAAAGCATCACACCCAGAATTTGATCACCATTCCAGATACCCTTTTTTCCATTTGAAAACATATCAATTTTGCAGGTAGGGTTACTTTGAAACAAAACCATCAAATTTGGACTACTACACTACAATTAGGTCTAATTAGGCTTGAACTACAAGGAAACAATAAGGTTTTCAATCTCCCAACTTCCACTCTTCAATCCAAGGCATCCAAAATGTCACATGGGGTTTGTAAACATAATTTCCAACAATTGGAACAAAATCCAAATCACTTCTCTACAAAACCCTAAGTCTACCTATTTCATAAGCCTAATACATGATATTAGGCTAGGGAAACATCAAATTTGCACCCAACTCCATCCCCTACTCCTGCAAACACTAAAAAAATTAAGCACACCCTACCTACATCCATTCCACTGATTCTCAGGCTTTTTCACCAGTGAAATGGGCCAAAAATCATTTTTCTTCACTCAAACCCTCATAAACTAGGGTTTCCTAGTTGTTTGCAACAAAATGGCTCTAACACACTCCAATATTTATGAAAATAGATGAAATCACTTGCAAATGAGAGTTGATTCAATCCATCATCAATTCCAATACAACTTAGAACATTTTTAGACTGTACGGAATTGTACTATCTTGTGTAGCAACAAGAAATCAATGGAAAACACAGAAAATAGAGTATATCTTATTACTTGATCACCAAAATCATCACTAGAAGTTTTCCTTGACCACAACAAGGCATATTTAAACATTTCAAAGCATATCCCAATGGTTCAACTTCCACAAAAACCAAAAATGCAAAAGTTGTTTGAGCAACTTTTTCCAACTTTTTGCAAAAGTGACATGGGTATGTGCAAGATCATGATGGGCCAAGAAGTGGTGATATGATGGGTATGTGTAGGGTGTGTGGCTAGCGACTTTTTTTTACCCAAAATTGATGAAAAAAAAAGGGTTTTTAAAGGAGATTCTCATATTTCCACCAATATAAATTATGCTTTACTTTGAATTTAATAAATAATTATTATTCATTTTCTATTTGAATTATGACTAAAGTCCTGATTGATAGGCTGATTGAAAAACATCTATAACTTTCAAACAATATCACATTTTTACAAATCTGAAACATGCATCACATTCTATGCTTCGCATACTATAGGATTAAAAAAAATGAATTTCATAAAGTTTTGACCAAGTTAAGGTGGACATACATACAAGTTTTTATATTTTTTAAAATTTGTAATAAAAAATACATAATTAATTATTTATTTAGGAAAAAATTACAAAAAATATGCATCACATTGGGACATGATTCCTCTACTTATATCTAAAATCTTATAAAAAATTATCATTTGATTGTTAGGTAAAGGACACCTACTTCTTATTTTTTCCTGAAATTTAACTCTAATGAAATTTCAAATTTTCACCAAATAGATTTTTTTTAAAATAAACCTAGTAGTTTAGAAACTAAATTCAATTTTCTACATATCTATTCTTACATATTTTTGAAATAATATAGACAACTTATTCAAATTTTTACGTCAAGTTGCCTAACTCTAATTTTTTTGAATTTTTCACCACTTAAGGACCTATTTTTTCCATGATGATCTTGCACATACCCACATCTTACTACAAAACTAACCCCACATGACCAAAACTGATACACAACATCAAACATGGTCTTAATAGACCTATTACAAACAAAAATGACTAACCACACAAAAACTAACATTTGACCCCCCTTTACATCATGAAGGCTCAAGTGCCCCTACACCATACTCCTGGGGAAAACAAAATCTCAAGTTCCACTTGAAAGAAAATATTCAATTGATGCACCATGATTTTTGATGTCTCCCTCTATCATCCAAGTGGCATCCTCCATAGGAAGGCCTTGCCACTTCACCAAATACTGATAATACACTTTGTTCCTTATCTTTTTGGCATCTTTGGTATCCAAAATGCACTCTAGCTTCAAAGGTTGACTTGGTGGAAAATCTCTAATCCAATATTCATCTGGAACCTTTATACTTGCATCCTTACCTACAATCACAACCCCTTTATAAGAGTATAGGTCAGAAAAATTAAAAATGGGAGAGATAGCAACTCCAGGAGGGAGTTCTATCTCATATGCATTTGCTCCAAATTTATGGACCACCCTACATGGCCCTATCTTCTTCATTTGTAGCTTAGAATACTTCCCCTTAGGAAGTATTTGTTGGCATATGGCTTGGGGAGATTGTTTGCATATGGCTTCTAGTGTTTTCATTGATGACAACTGAATTCATTATCTTGGTTCGCAGATCAGAATTTATTCATACTGGTAGGAAAAGTAGAGAACAGTGTTCTATCGGCAGAAAGTAGAAAGAATAGGGTATCATGTTAGTTAGTTGATCTATATGCTTCATCGGATCATCATTTTGTGTTGTGGATCCCCAGGATAGTTTTTTAAGCATATATGTTACCTTATTGGTAAGTTTTGTGATGTTGCATTACTCGATGTATGAGCTTGGAGATCCAGCAAGATGTTTTTCTGTTTATTCGCTCATTTTGGCCAACCTAGTGAATGTCGCATGTCATAGATGTATAAGGAGTAATTGATTAATTGTTTCTTGTGCTAGTTATTTTTTTTGGGTCGTAGCTATAGTCTAGCCAACTTGTGTGCATGTGCATTAAATATTTCTCATGATTTGAGCTGACATGTGAAGAATATTTCATATTTTGCTGAAGCCGACTTGGAGTAATTGAAATTTTGGTAGTGGGTATATATATGAGATTGGAAATTCATTTTGAAGTGTGTATGTGTGTGAAAAGAGCAGAGAAAATGTATGTACGAATATCAAAAGGGTGATTGAGCGAGTTATGCACAGTTTCACTTGTGCATTAAGATTTTGTGGAAGCGAGTTAGAGAAGAGCAAAGTGAAGTCCAGAAGGAGTTAGTAGGTCCATAATATGATTTATGAGCTTAACCGAAACTTTCTTTTGGCATATGTAGATACTATCCTTTCAGTTCAACCTTTTGTTGTAATCACAAAATTTTTGTAAGGTAGTGAGCTCTAGGCAGTGTGCTTGAATGCATGTGCATTCACTTTTCTTCATACTTTTAACATAGTATAAATTGTGGATTAATCTCCACCGTGGTTTTTCCCCTAACAGGGTTTCCACATAAAAATATTGGTGTTATGGTGCTTTTATTATCTTGTTCATGTGTTTGCATCTTTATTTCTATTTATGTGTTGTAAACGGTTTATAATTAGAATTAAAGTTTAAATCTTGCTGAACACTGATTCACCCCCCCTTCTTAGTGTTCCCTAAGTCCAACAATTGGTATCAGAGTAAGGTTCCTCTGTAGAAGTTTAATAGATTGAGGTGGATCTTGAATTGTAATGGACTTTGGTGGTCTTCAACAACAGCTTATGGTTGCACTTGATGATCTTGATTAGTCTAAAGTGGAAGTCATGGAATTAAAAGCAAATCTTGTGGATGCCGAAAAATTCATTCAATCATTGAAGGATAAAATTAATGAGTCAAGAGAAAAGAGGAACTCTATGATCGACTGAAGCATAAAGAGAATAAAAGCTTCGAAGATGTTCACCTGAATTAGACCCTAAAAGAAATAACTGGAGAATGTGAAAAACTTACTAGGAATAATGCTAATCTAAAGCTTGAGATGGAATCTATGGCGATAAAGCTAACTAAGGAGATTGAAGAAAGAAAGAAGAATGAGGAAAATTTGTCCCAGTCTTTAAAAGAAAAATCTAAAGAATGCAACAAAGTAAATAGTGGACTCATTCAGTTGGAGATTGAACTACAACAATCCAGAAATAATGAAAAAGAGCTTGAAAGACAAATAGTTATTCTCATAAATGAACTCACTACTGCAAATGAATACAAGGAGAAGTTCAGGATCAATTCTGCTAAGCTTGATGAGCTGACTAAAGGACAAAAGGATGCAAATGATAAGTGAGGTCTTAGCTATGAGAAAGGAGAAAGCTCTGAATCTGAACACAAGGATTCCAGACGAAGAAATTAGATGAACAAAGGCAGAAGGTATCCAATAAGACAAAAAAATGCTCAGAAGTTTAATGGTTACTACTTACAATAAATTTGGCCATATGGCTTCACAGTGTAGAAGTAAAATAAATTCAAGCAGTCCATCATTTCTTGGTCAATGTTTTAGTTGTAAGAAGTTTGGTTATAAGTCAATTAAATGTAGAAGTATGTATGTCAGTGTAAGGAATGTTAAATGCTACACCTGTGGAAGAATTGGGCATGCTGCTAATCAATGCAGGTCAAAGGGAAATCAATGGAATGAATGGTCTAGACAAAGAAATCTGGTGTGTTACAATTGCAACAGATTTGGTCACATTGCAAGATTTTGCAGGAATAGAAACATGGATAGAAGAGGTCCGGTATATAGAGGAATAATTTTGTAGAAAGATGAAAAAGGAAAAGGAAAAGTGATTGTGGAAGAGATAAGAGATCAGATGAAGAAAACATGGGTAAAGAAGAGTGAATCTAATGAAGGAAATAAGCCCGTACTAGAAGCAGTCTCTGGTAATTCCTCCAAAAATTGATCTTAGGCCATTGGCCTAGGGGGAGTCTTTCAAGAAAAATCCTTTGTCCCCCTATCTGTAGTTGGCACCAAAATGCAGGAAATTTTTAGTAGTTGTGCCATCAGTCTTCAAATGTGTCCATGATCATTTGTGCAGGAATTCGAGTTCTAGAAGGTCCGCAGATGAATTCTTCTCTTGTCGTCTGAGAAAACAGGGTAATCAAAACTCCTAGGGAAAAACATTTAATGCGGGAAAAAGGTTAGGTGCACGAAGTTATAAAAGGGCATTTGGAACCCTCATTTGTCACCTTGCATTGAGGGAGAATAGAAGGAGAGCATCTGTAGTAGAATTTCGAAGGAGTCAAGTAAATTTGGCAACAAATTCATTAGGTATTTCTGATCGCTTGTTGAATTCCTAATTTTGTGCTTGGAAGAAAAACTTGTTCAGTACAGAAAGAAAAATGAATCAAATCAAAGGAATTGTGAATTTGGATGAATATAGTAGTAGGAAGATCAGAGATGTAAGAAATATGTCATTGACCGATGAATTGAAGTGGCTTGAAGGTGCGAAACATAGGAGTTTGGATATTTGGAATGAGTTTCCTTACTTTGTCAACACAGAAGTTGTTAGGTTTATCTTGAATATATTAAATGAGGACACTCTCACTCTGGATAAACCCTATCTCATTTCAAAAGAGGTGATCAGAAATTTAAGTGGATTATGGAATGTCAGGGATATTCTGAAAAAGAAGTCAATTCAAAACATTGAAGTCGAAACCCTAATCGAAGTAATAGGAGATCAAAGGGATCTGATAATTTCAACAATCAAATATCCAATAATGAGGTACATTTCACATGGGATTTCATACAAATTTTTCTTCAGAAACAGGGAAGGTGCAACCTCGACAAGCAGAGTTTACATATCTCATAAAATGGTAATGGAGGACCAAGACTTTGACTTGTGCAGTTTGCTAAAAGAACAATTGATGGAGAATGTGTAGTTAACAAAGGATACAGATTACCCCTTCAGGTTTGGTGCCTTGGTCATATGTTTCATGATGTATTTTCTGAATTGCTTGCCTCAGAATGATAATGTGGTATGGAAGGAAAATGAACCAGTTTGTAAGCCAATTTTTGAACATTCTAATACTCTTGAAAATTGTGAGCAAGAATATGAAAATTTCTTTAGAGAATTGTTGGGAAAGTTTGGAGTAGTTAGCATTTCCATTCCAGTAAAAGCACTTGAAGTTGGATCATCTTTTGGTAAGATGGAGAGGAAGCAAAAAAGGGCTCTAGATTTTGTTGATGACACTCCTCTGACACACGTCTCCTAAACTTGAAGGAAAAGGAAAAGAACAGGTAATTTTGGATATACCAAATGAAGATTCTGATGAGTACACTCCAAGAGATGAGCCAAAATTAGTTGAACCAGATGTAATAATAGTAGAAGGAAGCGATGAAGAAGGTGCTTTACTAAAAACAAAGATACTATAGATTATTTAGGAGGAAGATGGAATGCAGATGATTGTTGACATATGGTTAGATGGACCCTCATATGAGAAGGACCTGATTAGAGCACTCTAGGCAATTACTTTGTGCATAACAACATTGGATTGGAAATTTTGCAGAATGTGCTTCCAAAAGAAATGATTGAATGTATCAGGGAGGCTATGGCCTCTGAGCCTTAGGATAGGAAAGAGAAAGAAATAATGCTACATTTGAAGGAGTAGTTCAGGCTATCCCTTACCAAATTGAAAAAGAAAATGAATGTGTTGAGGCAATGCATTGACTCAGTAAATAACATCTATAATTATTGTCTTTGTTGGCTTCATGTTGTTGGGAGATACAAGGACAAGCTGGAGCAGATTGAAAGTGAGTTGAACAAAATTGGTCAATATTATAACATGGTTTAGGACTAGGACGGTGAAATCAAGAAAAGGATCCAGGAGTTGCAGACTGAGCATGAAAAAGTTCACTTTTCCAGAAACACTCTTATGGACACTTTCTAGAAAGTTAAGGATTTAACTGAAGGTAGAATGGAGAAACTAATTGAGGTTCTGAGGAAAAGAGAAAAGTTAGAAGAAGCGATTACAATTCTAGAATCCCTCATCCAGATCATCAACTGAACATCGGAAAAAAAAATCTTGATCATAATAATTGGGATTGTAGTAGATTCTTGGAAGAAATTTCTTCCGGAAATGAAAGATAAGTATAAAATCATTTTTTGACTTGTGTTGCAATTGTAGTTCTTCAAATTTTGATCCTATTTCTAATTAGAAAAGGGGGGGAGAGAGAAAGCAGTGAAACTTTATCATTGATGTCAAAGGGGGAGAGAGTGTTGTGAAAAATGCCTTGACATTTTAAGGGGGAGTGGTGTTTTGAGACAAAGTTGTGTTTTGAAAGTTTTGAAATTTTGGCAGTGTATCTTTGGTTTTGACACTTAGTCATTTTTCACTAAGTGTTGCCATCAATGCCAAAGGGGGAGATTGTTGGCATATGGCTTGGGGAGATTGTTTGCATATGGCTTCTATTGTTTTCATTGATGGCAACTAAATTCATTATCTTGGTCCACAAATCAAAATTTATTCATACCAACAAGAAAAGTAGAGAACAGTTCTCTATCGGCAGAAAGCAGAAAGAACAGGGTGTCCGGTCAGTTAGTAGATATTTATGCTTCACTGATCATTATCTTGTGTTGTGGATCCCCAAGATAGTTTTCTAAGCATATATGTAATATTATTGGTAAGTTTTGTGATGTTGCATTAATCAGTGTATGAGCTTGGAGATTCGGCAGGATGTTTTTCTATTTATTTGCTCATTGTGGCCAACCTAGTGAATGTCGCATGTCGTGGATGTATAAGGAGTAATTGATTAAATTTTTTTTGTGCTGGTCATTTTTGTTCTTTAAGCAGCTATAGTCTAGGCCGTAAGTGCACAATAAAGGTTTCTCATGATTTTAGTTTCCATACGGAAGAATATTTACATTGCTGCAGCTCTAATTTTAGAGTAAATTGAAATTCTTTTGCAGAAGCGGTAGAGAAAGTATATGAGGATCGGTAATTCATCGAAGTGTATGTGTGTGAAAACAGCAGATGCATGCATGTGTGAACAAGTAAGCAAGTGATTGAGCGAGTTATGCACATTTTCACTTGTGCATTAAGATTTTGTGGAAGCAAGTTAGAGCAAAGAAGAGTGAAGTCCAGAAGGAGTTAGTAGGTCCAAAATCTAATTTATGAGCTTAATCGAAACTGTATTTTGGCATATGTAGATGCTATCCTTTCAGTTCAACCTTTTGTTGTAATTACAAACATTTTTTAAGGTAGTGAGCCTTCCTTATTTTGAGTAGTGAGCTCTAGGTAGTGTGCCTAAATGCATGCGCATTCACTTTTCTTCATACTTTTAATAGTGTATAAATTGTGGATTAATATCCACCGCGAGTTTTTACTCCTAAAATAATATGGTTCTCTTTCACATGTAAAATATGTTATGGTGCTTTGATTATCTTGAGTCTGTTATGTAGTTTTTCGTACTTTTGGCTTCTGCTTATGTGTTGTAAATGGTTTTATGATTGAATTGTAAAGTTTAAATCTGTTGAACACCGGGGATTCATACCCCTCTCAAGCACTGAGTTCAGCCTCCTTCCTCAAATGAGAGCTAAGACTAGATCTCCAACTTTGAAGTGAAATTCTCTCCTTTTCTTATCAGCATCATGCTTGTATTTGTCCACACTCTTTTAGAGATTATCTCTAACCTACTGGTGTATTTATTTCATGGAAACTATAAACTCTTCTCCTTCAACACTCCTTCTCTCCATTCCACTCACATCTTTTATTTCAAACACCCCTCTAGGCTGTAATCCATACACAATCTCAAAAGGGCTTTTACCAACACTTTGGTTCACAAAATCATTATATGCGAACTCAGCTTGGGGTAGGATCATATCCCATTGTGTTTAGTGTTCTTTTTTCAAGCATCTAAGGAGGTTTCCAAGGCTTTTATTTACTACTTCAGTCTTCCCATATGTTTGGGGATGATAGGCAGAGCTAAAAGTCAAATTGGTGCCTAGCTTCTTCCATAGGGTCCTCCAAAATTGACCCACAAATTTATTGTCCCAGTCTAAAACAATTGTTAAAGGTAATCCATGGATCCTAACCACCTCCTTGAAAAACAACGCTGCAATGTATGAGGCATCATTTGTACTTTACATGGTATAAAGTGTGCCATTTTACTAAACCGGTCCACCACACCAAACACTAAATCAAAGCCTCTTTGGGTTTTAGGCAACCCCAACACAAATTCCATGCTTATGGGCTCCCATGGTCTATTTGGGACTAGTAATGGTTGATATAGACCTGCAATAGTACTACAACCTTTGGATTTTTTACAAACAACACACCTTTCTACAAATTTTCTCACATCACTTTGCATCTTTGGCCAATAATAGTACCTTCTTACCTATTCCAAAGTCTTTTCCACACCAAAGTGACCTACCAAGATACCACTGTGTTTCTCCTTAATCAAATTATCTCTCATAGAGCATTTGGGAATACAAAGTTGAGCCCCCTTAAAGAGTAAACCTTCTTGAATCAAGAAATAAGAATTTTATTCATGAAAAGTTCCATTGAATTGACTACAAGAAGCATAAATCTCTTTGAAATCATCATCCTTTACATACATACCTTTCCAAGCATCAATCCCCACACTTTGTAACTAAACTTCTTGGACCAACAATATTCTCCCGCTCAAAGCATCCACCACCTTATTTGATTGCCTCCTCTTATTCTTAATGGTGAAGGTGAAACCTTGTAGATACTCCACCCACTTCACATGTCTATGGTTGAGTTTGTCTTGGATGTTAAGGAACTGTAAAGCATGATTTTCAATAAAAATAATGAATTCTTTAGGTAGGAGATAGTGTCTCCACTTCTTCAATGATTGCACCATAGCATACAACTCCAAATCATAAGATGAATATTTTTTCTTTGCCTCATTGAGCTTCTCACTCAAGAAGCAACATGCCTTCCCTCTTGACTCAATACTACCCCAATTGCATACCCACTTGCATCACATTCCATGGTGAAAACTTTGTTAAATTCAGTCAATGCTAAGCTAGATTGTTGTGCTACCCTTTGTTTCAGATATTGGAAACTTTTTTCTACCTCATCAGACTATACAAACTTTTTCCTTTTGTCCCCTTTTATTGTGTCAATGATTAGAGAACATATATGACCAAAATTCTTAACAAATTTTCTGTAAAAATTGGCTAGGCCGTGGAAACTTCTTACCTCACTTATTGATGTTGGAGTAGGCCAATTGAGAATTTCTTCCACCTTACTAGGATCCATCTTCAAAGAGCCTTTTGAGATCGCAAAGCCAAGATATACCAATTCTTCCTTCATGAATTCACACTTATTCAAATTTATCATCATTTTTTCTTCATTCAATCTTTTCAAAACCAAATCTAGATGTTGCAAGTGTTCCTCTCTAGTCTTACTAAAAACAATAATATCATCCAAATAGACAACCACAAACTTACCTATGAAGGGTTTTAGGACT
>VDFB02356259.1:0-65521 GCA_007258455.2 Sequoia sempervirens | reverse complement strand
ATCTTGGGATTTCACACATCCCCTATCAATTGCACCTCTATTTTGTGATTCAGGTTCTCCTCCTCAAGCAGGGATTTGTTTTATCACTCTTTCATTCATTTCATTTCTATCTATTATCTTTCTGGCTATCTGTGGAGGTGGGAACACCAAAACGGGGGTTTGACTGAGGCAAACCCCTATACAACCCCAATATTTTCTCCAAATCTTATGTAAGTAGGTATTGAAGAAATTCATTTGCTAGAGGCTTCATTACTTGGGTTTTTGTGAACGTCTTTTATCTCTCATCCTCTTTAACTTAATAATTTGTAATTCACTTCACTTTAGTTATGTTACATTCTGTTACCTTCCCGCATTTTGTAAGTTCTTAGGAATTCGATTGTTAGTAGCCGCTTTTCTATTTTTTGTGATAAACTCAGTTTTTGGCCCATATGAGATGCCAGTACACCTCTAAGATTGTAGCACGTCACACTGTCATCCTTTGGCTGAGAGCTTGTCAGTCTGTCCAGAAAACCTCTGTGATTTACTCTTTATAATTCTAGAACTCTTTCTCTATTCGTTGAGGTAATTTAGGGTAGTTCACCCCTTGGGATTCTCTTGAGAATAAAGAGACTCATGAGTAGTGAATCCCCTTTCTTTACAAAACCCTTAACAATATCCATGTACAAAGAACTCAATAATTCTAGAATCAAGAGCATTGAAATCACAACAAAGTAATAAAAACTTTAGAAATTCAATAGCTACATAGAGCGACCTAAAAAGAAAATTATAGTTAAGAAAGCTCTAAAATTCTCAATCCTTATTTTTGTCCTTTGTGTTTCTTTTTATTTAACTCATCTTACTTGCATCACTTGAGCATCAACATTATAAGGAAAATAAATGCAGAGACAAATGTTATCACTATGTCCATAGGTTGGAAAAATAAATAGGAATGGTTAGAGAAGAACCTTATCACTGAATTCAAAACATGATAGAAGAACCCACATCAAAATTGTAGCCATCCCTCTCATAGAAGCCTGAGCTGCCACTGGGAATTACATATTTTTCAATACTAGAACTTCGACACCTTTGACTGCCAAATGTGTTGCAATTACCAGATCCAAACGTTTGACCAAATCATAATGGCATCATACTCCACATTATTATCATCTGAACCTTTGGAAATTCCCTCACTTTCTCTTATGGGAACTTCTACTATAATTTCCCTAACTGTGTTACCCAGACGACTTCTCAACCCCCAATGAAAATCTTGGGAGGGTAGGGGTAGTTAGGAGGGTATAAGATAGCCCCCCACCCTATAGTTCATTTACCATCAATTCATTAGATACCACTAGAGGATTGAAAGATAATGAACCGACTTCCTGAAAAGCAACAATTTCTTTGCATCCTTAAACAAGCAAAATTGCTATTTGTGCTTAGGGTTTACACCATGCCCATTATATTCATCTAATTAATACTAGTTCTCTAGTAAAATGTTCAATAGAATAACTATAAAAAAATAACCAACTTAGAATACCAATGGTAGGAAAGAGGCATGGGTGGATACTTACCTTCAAGCAAATAGTGGTTAACCCCCTAGCAAATTAGCCTCTACACGTGCCCTTGCCATATCCGTGCATGTTGCCCATTTGTAGCCACCCCACAGGCTCTAAGAAGCTACAAAATTAGATATCTAGCTTTTAGCTCTTTTGAAGAGAAATAATTCCCATCGCCGAGCAAAGATTAGAGTTGGTGTTTAAATTTTGTCCTACTCTCTCTACCATTGGCCTGCTTTTAATCACCAAATTTTATAAATAAAAAATTGTTTTGTTTCGCCAAGAAAATTGCACAGTCCAGTTGGAAATCCACGTTTTAGCATTTTTGGAGAAAAATAATTCCTATGGCTCATAAAACTTTGGAGTTGGTGTTCCATATTTTTGAAGGCACAACTATCAATGTAAATTAATAAGCAAAATCCGTTATGAAAACAGTAATCTCTGCCTATAACATAGGGACTAATAAATTGACTATAATCCAATAAGAACTTCCCAAATATTTTTATTAAATATTTAATTAATATAAAAAATAATTTTGTATACATATAAATTAATTTTGTATACATATTATAAGAACATTTATTTTACAAGATCTATCTTAGAAATATATATATATATATATATAACTACAAAAGTTCTTTTGACACACATACAATAAATAATTTCTTCTAATCACCTTACAATCTTTTTGAGCTTCACTATTCCATTTCTATTCCTTTTTTTCTTAGCATAAACCATTGAATGAAGGACTCAAAACTTTTAAATAAAAATACAAAATCCTATGCGAGAACTTTTATGCCCCAAAGAGCCAGGTCAATTGCAACATAAAACTATGAAGTACAGGATAAGAACAGTAGGTAGTCCGTTCTTCAAAATAAAACTGAAAAAGAACAGAAGTTCCAGAAAATTATAGGTACAAATGCAAACAGCGTGTTGCTGAGTCGTCACAATTATCTTTTATATTCTGTAACATTTTATTCATAAACAAAGAAAATTACATAGAATGAATGAACATCGCTTTGTTAGTCATTCTCCGGTCCCACCCCGACCAATGGCAAATCAAGATCAATTGTTCCACGACTCAGACGCTGCACCCACCAAAGTCCATCAGCAACAGTTGTAATAAAAGCATTGAAAGAAAAATAACAAAGAGAAAGGTCGAAATAACCTGTGGTGGACAACATCCAGTTGCTGTCTTGGCTGATGGCCCAGAAGAAGTATCCCAATAGCCCCTTTTGCTTTGCGAATTTAACCTTGGTAGCCACAGACTCCTGGTTATCATAACCAATCCATAAGTCTCCTGCGTAGCAGTAAGCTGAGACACTTTCCGTATCAAACACCTCGGTCACATGGTTGTCCCGTATGAAGTCTCTGATCTCTGAGAAAAACATAATACCACTTTCATCGCTGAGATTTTGCTTGGGACCAGCCGCCACCGCGGGAGCTCCGATACCCGTCTGATTTTGCGACTTGAGCACCCATGATTTCCCGTAAAGCGGCATCCCCATTACAACTTTGTCCGGTGATAATCCGGAGTCGACCCAAGATGTAATTCCATAGCTAGTGGAGACGTTGGAGGTGCGGTCATAAAGCGCCGCGTGGGCTCCCGTCGCAGATGTGTCCCACGAGCCCTTATAGTCGAAGCACATCACGTTAACCCAGTCGAGGTTTTCGGCAATGGAGGCCGAAGGGTAGCTTCTGCGCTCGCCGTATACAACGAAGGTGTGCGCATAATACACGGCTGCGGTCAGGAGAAGCGGAGGCCGGCCCGACGATCTGCTCTCTAAATCTATGCTGTGTCTCCATTCGGAGAATAACTTGCCCAAATTCTCCATCTCGGTAGTGTTTTCGGGAAACTCCCAATCGAGGTCGAGGCCGTGGAAGGCGTGGCGTCTGGCGAGGGCGATGGCAGATTTTATGAACACTCCGCGCCGTGTCGCGTTGCTTGCCATGAGAGCAAAGGCAGTGGAATTGGAGCCCCCGCCTCCGATGGAAATGAGCGTCTTAGCGCACGGATTTTTCTGCTGCACTGTTGTGGTGAATTCGCCCATCATTTTCTGCTCCTCCACCTGGTATGTCTGTTCGTTCATATCTGCAAAGGCGTACAAGATGTGTGAGTAGAGAGCTGCGTTGATTGAGGCCGGCGGCATGAATGAGACCGTGTAAGACGGCCAATACGCAGCCTTAACATTTGATGAAACACAATCTCCTGCCTCTGCTGAACAGTAGAATAAGCATACTGCCAAAAAAACAATTCGCGAGTTCTTCATAATGGAGTTTGTACAAATATTGCCGGGGATGAATGCTTTAATAAGATATGCACAGCTTATATAATTTACTTTGCTACCAAGTACCAAGTCGACCTAGTAATAGTGGATTCTCTGTTTGAGCGGGCTGCGCCGCCCACAGCACAAATTCGGTTGGACTGCCGAATAGCATTCACCACACGCTACACTTCCGCAATAAAAATTGAAATACGTGATAAGATTTGGTCCACGTTTATTGTTTTGTCAATAACATATAGTGCGTTCCATGTCTTACTTTGATTCGTACAGTCTGATGATTTTTCTATTTCCCACCATATTCTCGTTTCTGAAGCTTCCAATGAGTTGAAAGTAAACAGTCGCCATAGGTTTTTCTTTTCACGGTTATTTAATTCTCTTTTTTAAAAAAAAAAAAACATTCCGAGGAATTATTACTTTGGTTTTGACATTTCATACGATTTTACAGGTGGGTCAAGATTCGAACGTGGATTGTTCAGGTCACGGGCCTAAGAACTCTACCCCACTAAGCTCAGCTATAGGCGGGTGCAGTCATAAACTGTGCAGACTGTATACGTAACAGTGATGCCGCTATCTAGTCCTATGGTGTGCTAAATCTTCCGGCTTAGTGGACAGAGTGTATGTGACACGATCGGTTAAATTTGCCGTAAGTTTGAAGATTTTCCGAATGACTAAAATCTGCCCTAAAAATTTCAATACAAATTTCAATAGCACACTTATGAACAATCACACTTGTATCTTAGAAACCCTTGTAGTAAAATGACTAGTTTCTAGGTAAATTCTAAAGCTTTGAATTTTTAAATGAGGCCTCTACACTAAACATGGAACTATCCTAATATGCTTTCTAATGGTCACCTAAACCCTAATGTATTATAAAGTTATACCAATTCAATTAAAAGGTAGAACACATACAATTATCATATATTTGCATAATAATCTACACAAGTGCTACATGATTTTGAATCCATCACTAAAGAAATTTATTAAAAATCCATGTTTCATCTCTTCCATGTATGCTACTGCATCATTCTTCATCTTCTCAGCATATATATTTTCACTTTCTTTGTTATCCATCCATCAATATCCCTAATTTATTCTAATGTCCTTTGAGGTTTTCATCTCCCTACACAGTCATCCTTTTTCCATAAATCTAAATAATGGTTTCCCAATATTTTCTCAAACAAATCCTTTGTTTCCATTAGCCACTAATCTCTCCATTTCACTTACACACACCACAATCGATAAGTTTCTTCTATGGGTTTCATTCTTTATGATCCTAATCTACAAACACCACTCTACATCACCCAACCAGAGTATCACACATTTTAAAGTTTTTCTAAGGATTTTTTTGGATTGAAATGAACCATCTAGAGAACTAATTGAGGTGATTTCCCAAAAATCTTAACCCATGTTCCTTTCCTTATAACTTTGAAATTGAATAGCTAGACATTGGGAACACTTGTGAAGGAGTTATCATTAGATTTGGGGCTAGGGTATAAAGGATATTTAGTCTTGAAATTTAAAAATCTCTTTAATATACATAGAAAAAAATATTAGAATAAAACGTGGCCAATATTACATCATTGATTAACATGAGCATATTTTTCCAATGTTGAGGACCCTTAAAAGTGTCTATAATAGAAGCACCCCTACCAGAATTAGTGACATGCTAAGGTGTCTATACCCAACATTAATGTTTTAGTAGACCTATATATATATATATATATATTAGGATATTTTAGTTGCAAAAAGTATTCCTCCAAATCCTTTAGTCTATTCCAATCTTTAGATTATCCAAGAATAAAATCTTCAATTTTCTGTTGTCATGTGCTAGTTTTCCATTCTTGACTCTTTACATTAGTTCTTTAAGCAATAAATTATAAATATTTGTGTTTCTATTAAATATCAATTGTGTTGTTTCAAATTAGCCTAAATTAACTAGTGTAGAAAATATTTGAACCTAGGTAGGTTTACACACAATGTTTAAGGTATAGGTTTTTACTAATTGATTATGAATTTCATATTATGTCTTAGAGATCAATGTTTAAGGTATAGGGTTCAAGGCTAAAGGTTTAACATTAATCATTAAGAAATTAAGGTTTATCATTTAAGATATAGTGTCTATTATTTAGAACTTAGGATTCAAAAATTGTCATTTCATGTTTAAGTTCCAATGTTTACTTTCAAGAGTTTAGTATCAATTTTTATTTAGGGTTTATATATAGGGTTAATTTTTTAGGTTCAACTTTCAATTATAATTTTTTAATATTCAATGTTTATCATTCAAGGTTCATGTAATTTTGTGTTTCAATTTTTACTCACATATCATGACTATTTTATTATGGTGCTTTATGTTTAAGGTATAGGGTTTAGGTTTCAAGGTTTAGGGATCTTTGTTCTTGACTGAAAGTTTTGAATTTAACTTATAGTGTCTAATATTTAGCCAACATACACATAATCCCATTTATCCATAAGAGGAAAATGAATTTCTATGGAGAGACAAATCTTATAAAGCCCTTTGTTGCAACAATGTAGCAATCGGAAACCAAACAAGTAAACAAAATTATTATTTCAATGATAAGTTAATTGCCTTGATGACATGAGGAGAATTTGTTCCATAGAAATCAGACTTGCAATTGTACCATGTTATGCCAATTGCCTGTCCTAGAATAACCAATATATATAAAAATAGAATTCACACTACCTAAAATAGGGATAGGTTCATGTTAATATGGCCAACAGAATCTCGTGGGATTTAGTCTAGACTAAGTACTCAACAAAATATAGCCAATTTCCACTTCATCTTTAGAGTTTCAGACAATTATACAAACTCATTTCTCCTCGTACCATACAACTATTCAATAAAAAGTTTGTTGTTTATTTTCCATGCTTAATAGTTTGGTGTTTATTTTCCATGCTTAATAGTTTGGTGGGATTGATTAGAAACAATTTTATTCAGAAAATAAGATTAACATTTTTCACAGCATTAATGATGAGTAATTTTTATTTTCTTTCATATATTAAAATTTTATGTTTATTTACAATGTGTAATTTTTTTTTCAAGATGTCTCTTTATATTGGCAAATGTTTAAGGGGTAAGAGAGATTTATTATTGTATTACAAAAAAAACAAATTTTGAAATAATAAAAAATTTGAATTTTTTATTTGAATGAATTTTCCAAAATTAAAAATACTACATATTGTCTTTGCTTTCTATTATTTTATTTTTTACTTCAGATTTATATCAATTATTTATATTATATAGATTTATTAAACGCCTTTTTCTCTACAAATTTTAAACAATAAATTTAATTTTTTTATTAAACTTATAAAATTTTGACCACAATTCAAACTTAAAAGGTCATATATGATTTATTTCAACTGAGATTCTAAAGATGTCATAATGATATAGTAAGACATGCATATTTTGAAATTACTTGTCAAAATATCTATAAAAATTGAACTAGAAAATTTTAAAATACATATTCCATTTTCATTATATAGAAATTATAATATCAGTGGAAATAGAGAAAAGTTTCAAACAAACCTAGTTTGGAATCATGTAATCAAATCTTATTTCTTCATTTATTTCTCGTTGATTTTTTCTTAGATTTAATCAAAGCATATGATTAAGTTATTGCACAAAACACAATTATGGTGGGGAAAATCATAAGATAAAAAGGTCTATATAAAATATCATATTAATAAAATTTACATATTTGTCCATATAGTTATAAGCACAAGAATTTGAGAAGTAATCTCTTCCATCTTTTCCATAATGAACTCAATATACCTATAATACAACACATCAAAATTCTTTCTTAATTTTATTACAAAATTTAAAATGAAATTGTCTAAAATATAAAGAAAATAGATTGACTACACCCTTTTGAAAAGTTCCCAAATCTTTTATTTAAATATTTAATTAATATAAAAATAATTATTTTTATATCAATTAATTAAATATTTTTTAAACATATTATAACAATATTTATTTCATTGTAGTGGTGTAAAAATTTAACTAAGATCTAATATACACCTCAAATAAACATTATATACTAACACTCCTAATGTTCATAAAAATATTGATTGAATTTAAGAAAAATAAAAATTCTTTTGTACTACAAAACTTCTTTTGACACATACAACATAGAATTTCTTCTATCACTTCAAAATGTTTTTGAGCTTCACTATTTCATTTCTATTTGTTTTTTCCTCAGCATAAAACATTGAATGAAGGACCCAAAAAAAGAAATTTGCGAGAACTTTTATCCCTTGGAGTGCTAAAATTCTTTCGAAAATAACTCAAGAACAATATTTTTCTACAGTAGAAATTGCCAAAGTTCCGAATTCTTGATAAAACTAGTCTTTATGCAACATAAAACTATTTAAGTACAGGTTAAAAACAGTAGGCATTACATTCTTCAAAACAAAAAAACTGAAAAATGAACTGAAAGAATAGCAAGTTCCAGAAAATAATAGATATAAATGCAAACAGCGTGTTACTGAGCCGTCACATTTAGCTTTTATATTCTGTAACATTTTATTCTTAAACAAAGAAAATTACATAGAATGAATGAACATCGCTTTGTTCGTCATTCTTCGGTCCCCACCCCCACCGATGGAAGATCAATTGTTCCATGACTGAGACGCTGCACCGACCAAAGTCCATCAGTAACAGTCATAATAAAAGCATTGAAAGAAAAATAACAAAGAGAAAGATCGAACTAACCTGTGGTGGACAACATCCAGTTGCTGTCTTGGCTGCTGGCCCAGAAGAAGTATCCCAACAGCCCCTTCTGCTTAGCGAATTTAACCTTAGCAGCCACCGACTCCTGGTTATCATAACCAATCCATAAGTCCCCTGCATAGCAGTAAGCTGAGACACTTTCCGTATCGAACACCTCGGTCACATGGTTGTCTCGTATGAAGTTTCTGATCTCCAAGAAGAACATAATACCGCTTTCGTCGCTGAGATTTTGCTTGGGACCAGCCGCCACAGCGGGAGCTCCGATACCCGTCTGATTTTGCGACTTGAGCACCCACGATTTCCCGTAAAGCGGCATCCCCATTACAACTTTGTCCGGTGATAATCCGGAGTCGACCCAAGATGTAATTCCATAGCTAGTGGAGACGTTGGAGGTGCGGTCATAAAGCGCCGCATGGGCTCCCGTCGCAGATGTGTCCCACGAGCCCTTATAGTCGAAGCACATCACATTGACCCAGTCAAGGTTTTTGGCAATGGAGGCCGACGGGTAGCTTCTGCGCTCGCCGTATACAACGAAGGTGTGCGCGTAATACACGGCTGCGGTCAGGAGAAGCGGAGGCCGGCCCGAAGATCTGCTCTCTAAATTTATGCTGTGTCTCCACTCGGAGAACAATTTGCCCAAATTGTCCATCTCGGTAGTGTTTTCGGGAAACTCCCAGTCGAGGTCGAGGCCGTGGAAGGCGTGGCGTCTGGCGAGGGCGATGGCTGATTTTATGAACACTCCGCGCCGGATCGCATTGCTTGCCATGAGGGCAAAGGCAGTGGCGTTGGAGCCCCCGCCTCCGACGGAGATGAGCGTCTTTACGCACGGGTTTTTCTGCTGCACTGTTGTGGCGAATTCGCCCATCATTTTCTGCTCCTCCACCTGGAATGTCTGTTCGTTCATATCTGCAAAGGCGTACAAGATGTGAGAGTAGAGAGCTGTGTTGATGGAGGCAGGCGGCATGAATGAGGACGAGGAAGACGGCCAATACGCAGCCTTAACATTTGATGAAACACAATCTCCTGCCTCTGCTGAACAGTAGAATAAGCATACTGCCAAAAATACAATTCGCAAGTTCTTCATAATGGAGTTGCACAACAATTGCCGGGGATGAATGCTATGATGAGATATGCACAGCTTAAATAATTTACTTTGCTACCAAATCAACCCAGTAATAGTGGATTCTCTTTTTGAGCGCGCTGCGCCGCCCCGAGCACAAATTCGGTTGGACTGCCGAATAGCACTCACCGCACGCTCCACTTGCACAATAAAAATTGAAATACGTGATAAAATTTGGTCCACGTTTGTTGTTTTCTCTATAACATATAGTGCGTTACATGTCTTACCTTCATTCGTATAGTCCGATGAATTTTCTATTTCCCACCATTTTCTCCTTTCTGAAGCTTCCAATGAGTTGAAAGTAAACTTTGGCCATATTGTGTGTGCCCGTGAATGCTTGAAATATGGTATGTTTGTATGTAACACGATAGGTTAAATCTTCCCTACGTCTGGAGATTTCCCATACCGACCAGTCATTTAAGGTTAGAATACGAGATGGTCAAAACGCATCTTATAATACATGCTTGTAGATTTAAGATGATTGAGTTCAAGTCAGGAAAAAACAAAGAGGAGCTCTCGTGGCGTGCAGAGCGAAGAGGTATCTGTCAGCACATTGTGAGAAGGAGAAGAGGCATCTCTCGGGGAAAAACGTCAAGCGCGAAAGTTACAAATTTATTAGGAAAAACGCTAAGCGCAAAAGTTATAAAGAAAAATCTAAAGTGGCATCTATGATTTTTCAAGTATCCTTGTTTTAAGGAGAACGAAACTTTTTAATAATGAAGATTCCACAATTCGATGAGGATTCGAATCTCTTTTAAGCCTTTTTAACACATATGTTTGAATGATAGCTATATTTATTATAATTCATTATCCGTTTCATTTATATTTATGTAAAAGGGAATAAACACTTCCCAAAGCTAATGGCGACCATTGGAGGAGAAGCGAGAGTTTCTGGTTCGAATGTTGGAGGAGAAGCGGGAGTTCTTGGTTTGAATTTGAATTCAAAGGATGGCGGTTCTGGTGTGGATTTTGATGGCAGTTTGGTTGTATGTGCGGTGGGCAGAACTGTGGATGTCAGTGGGTTGGTTGTCAGTGCGATGGGCAATGTTGTGGATGGTGGTTTGGTTGTTGGTAAGGTGTTGAAAATTCCTTTTCTTGCTTTTAAGGATCCACGGGTGGGTCAGGCATCTTTTCATGTGACGGGGAAGGACGATTCTTCGAAGATTCCTGCTTTGGAGTCTGGTTTCTTTGACCTGACTCTTAAGTCTGTTTGTGTGGGGGAGTTTAAAGCAGTTGGTTGTTTTTGAATCGTTCCCCTTCTCTTGTTTCAACTACAAAAAGTATGGCATTGGGCGAAGCACTACCCTTCTAAGGCTCGACAACCTCCCCCAAAAGTTTGGAAGGATCTAGAGAGGTGAAGGAGAAGGCTTCGCTATTGGGGCCTCCCTTTGTCAAAGAATCTTTTGCTCCAAAGGTGGAAGAGTTAAGGGTGAATGACCCCCCTATGTTTTTGAAGGTCTTTGGTGTGGAGGATAAGGTTCTGTAATAGGATTCTCCTTCTGGCATTCTCTCTTCGGCTCTTCTGGTTGAGGGATTTAAGGAGGTTGGTCCCATGGGAGATGTTCTTGTTGAGTAGTCTCAATCTCTTCCTGAGACTAGTTTGGTACAACATAGCCATGGGGGAAGGGTGGCATGTACAGACTCTTGTCAAATGGATAGGGACATAAGTCCTTAGTCAAGTAGGTCTTCTTGTTAGACATTTGCATATTTTCCATCTATTGTTGCAAGGAAAGCATCTGAGTTTGTAGGACATTCACTTGAGTCAATGACATGTTTTGTGTATTGTGAGGGTCTATATTGGCATTTTGCAATCCAATGTTATGGGATGGGTTTTGGTTTGTTATATGTGTATGGGATGGATTTTTATTTTGTGTTTGGGACATGTATGATAGATTTTGATTTGGTATTTTTTGGTTTGGTGTTGGGATATGAGTGTTATGAAGTGAATTAGACGATATATTCCATGGGTTTGTAAAAGTTTGACCCTATGGGTTTTGGTTGCCATATTGCAAAAAAGGTCCTTGGTTACCATGTTGCATAAAGGAGATTTGGTTGTCAAGTTGTGTGTCATGTGAAATGGATCCTTATGTATTGTATTGTGTATTTACATAAGGGATATTCCTTGGTTGTGACGTGGTGATGTGTTTGAGAAGACCCTATGTTTGGTATGGCATTTTTTGTGTTGATGGTGATTTTAGGCTTCTTGGTCATATTATTTGTGCCAAATGGACTTGAGGATGATGCCCCTATGGTAAATTACATACCAAAGGGTTGTGACATAGGTTGTGTCATGTTAAAGGTCACTCCTTGTGTGCCAAATAAGGAGGTGTGATTTGTTGTTGCGACTTTTGTAGTTACTCCTAATGGCATAGATGTATTAACTTGCAAGATAGAGCCACTAGAGACATTTGGATTGTTTCCTTGAGTTTGGTTGATGGTTGTGGATGATGCTCGTAATGTATTGACATCAAAACTGAGCTCTGGTAATGTGGCACCTTCTGTCAATAGTTTAGCTAGGTAACGTTGACTGTCTTGGGCCAAGAATTCATCCACAAAAGAGGAAAATTCAGGATCTTGGGCAGCAGCCTCTAGTTCTTCTATGACAATGTTTCCTTTTGGTCTCTAGTGACAAATTTCTCCAATAGGGATTTGTATGGTCTAGGTGTCCCATGTGAGGAGTTTGCAAATGGATTGACTAACTCATTGTCTTGTGGGAAAGCCATGTCTTTTTTTTCCTTTGCGACCTAGTTTCAACCATGTAAGACTTGCAAAAGCAAATGGATATGAAGATTATTTAGTGTGATGTCTAAGGTGACTATGCAAGGGTATGCCTATGGATGATCAAGGTGTAACTAAGAAAAAATTTATGCATGCTAAAGGATATGTCTAAGGTATGCCAAAATGGAATGCAAGTGTAGAAGGATGATGGGTGAAAGTGGTAATATGAACTAAGGTAATGACTAAAGGTATGACTACTAAGCACCTTATGGGAAAGCCAAAGCAAGATTGATTGACCAAGCTAGGATAGCTAAAGTTAAAAATCTGGTTTATCAAGACTTCAATGATGGAGATCTGACTAAATGACAAGGTTTGACAAAGGTGGTCTCAAACTAGCCTTGTGAGTTGAGGAGCCAACCTAAATGACAAAGGACTAAAGATTGTGGAAAAGGTTGAAGTCAAGAAAAATCTGATTTGGTCACTATGGTCTAGTCTCAAGTCTGATAAGTTTCCAAGACTAAGGTCTACAACAAGGGATGTCCTAATGGTTTTCCTATGGTGAATGCAAGATAAGCAATGATGGATAGATGGCTGGATAGTGAATGACAGGATTGTAATTTTGTGATCAAAGACTCGGGTAATGCTCAAGATTGATCAGAAAATGACTTTGTTTCAGTTTCCCCTAAAGAAATTTGGGTGACAGGCAATTACATTGTTTCAAGTCTTAGTTGCAGTGAATGACAGTTACTTACAATTTTTTGGAAATAGTGATTACAGTTTCTAGTGTCATAGTTGCGGTGAATGATAGTCAGTTGTGGTTCACAGTGTTTCTTGCCTAGTTTTGACTAAATTTTGACCAAATTTGAGGTGATTTTGTGAATTCTGATTTTGGAAAACACATAAAACAATATGAAAACACTTGTCTTTGTCTAGTCTAAATGTGTAAAATATTTAAATGTGTAAGAAGACACTTATAAACAATGAAAAACCTAGGCTTCTCAAGAGATACCACCCACTAGATCCCCACTTGGATTTCTCCAACCAACCAAACAAGGCAGACAAGTAGAGACTTGGTAGCGTTGGCTCCCCATTACATGACACACACTTCTCAGGCACACCAAGTCTCAATTCCACGCAGAGGAATTTTTATCTCTACACATGAATGGTGAAAATGTGGGGCAGCTTCAGAATAACCGTTCCTACGCTAGCAAGTGAAAGGGATTTTGGCCACTAAAACAAAGGTTCTTAGTGAATACTCAGGGACATGGCACCTTGCGAGCATCCAGCAAGTCACTTAAGGCTTTGATCACTCTACTAGGGGCTCTTATATATTTTACAGTAGGTACCCTGTTTCGAGTGACACTGCACGACTAAGGCCTACATACCATGAGGACTTGACGGTTTAGTCTTATCCTTTTATATACTAGCCCGAGTGAAAAACTAGTTGGAGTCATTCCCTCTTGCGAGGTAGGCCCCTCTAAAGGTAACAAAAGCAAGACAAGTATGTCGTTTTTACATTGCTCTCAAATGATACTTTTTACAAGAATGCATTCACTCTTGGCATGATCAAATGGTGTCAACTTGATAAAAAACTAAGAGAGGTTATTGTGGAGGGATCCCATGTCCACCTAGAGGTCTAGAATTTTTTTATAGGTGCCACAAACTCTAAGAACTACTCTATCATAGTTTGACAACATTTTTCTCTCAGGGCTCTTAAGAGACTACCCCAAAATAATGTAATTTGGAAGGATCAAAAGACTCAAGGAAAAACCAATGCCTCCCCTAGAATTCAGCCACCAAACCAAATTTTTTTACACTATTGATTCAGTCATACAACACAAAAAAAAAATGTCTATTAGCACATTTACATTGCTCTCATTTAATATTTTTTTGCAAGAATGCATTTGTTCTTGGCACAATCAAACAATGTCAAGTTGAAAAAAATGAGAGAGTTGGATAATAGCATACATGAGCGTGTAATAAAATTACTACCTTGTGCATCAATGATAATTTAATGATCTAGATCCACTTGTAGGGTTGATAACACACTTCAAATATTATAGCTGGGAAATAATGTTATGATGATTGTTATCAGTTTGGATAAGTGAGTGTCATGATAAAAAAATTCATGATAATTAAATAAATTAGTGATGACATCCAAATTATTGGAAAGAGAAGGGACATGAACCATGGAAGGGTTAATAATTAGGCCACAATAAAGTGAATTAGCACTAGGATATGTAGAAAATGTGCTATGGTGAGAAGGGGGCTTGAACAAAAGAGACACATGCAAAGAGGATGCTATTATGTACCCCCAAAACCTTGGCATCCCTCTCATTTTAAAGTATAATCTTCTTCTTACACCTATCCTTATCAAACCTAAAGATGGGAATTCTCTAGTGATGTTCACATGATCCCTCTTCTTCTAAGGGTAAGGGAAAATCTATCAAGTTTTTTGTCTTCCTTGCCAAGCATAAATCAACCTTTGAGAATGTTTTGGGTAAAGTGGTGATGGGAAATGTGTTTTACTTGAGGTGGTGATTGATAATTTTGAGCCTATGTCGGAGGTTAATGTTGGCCTTGGTAAAGTTGTGGTTGATCATGATGTCCCTAGTTGCCCTAGTTTTTTGGCAATAAATTCCTTTTTAAATGCAACCTCCTAAACCTTGAGGAAAATCCTAATAATATTGATGTTCCAAGACAAAGATTAAAAACCCTAAATATCAATTATTGCCTATTGACAACAAGAAATCTAATTTCCCCATTGTTGTTATTCCATATTGTAAGACTATTGTGGAAAAACTTCTTAAAGGGAAGGTTGTGCAAAGGTCTAATAGGTTAGCAACCAAGATGTCTACTCCTTTAACTAAGATTTCTAGGGGTCAAGGTGGTTGTTTCTAGTCATAAATACCTTGATGGTCAAGATGATAATGATTATGTATTTAGTGGGAGTGAGGATTCCAATCACTCTCTAGAATCTATGGATGAGGAACATGTTTCCATATCCAATGAATCTAGTCCCAACCACTTTCCAAAAATGAATGCTCCTTATGACTCTGACTCTTTTGACATAGGGGATGATTCAAAGGCTAACAAAGAAGTGACTATTTGTTTTGATGATGATTTGGTGACCAGGAATTATGTCAAAGGTTAAGGAATTCATGACCATAATATAACTACATGTATGTGCATCTTTGTTCTCATTGTTATCATAACATCAATTCTCTCAAGTCATTACAACAAAGGATAGACACCTTGAAGGAAAGATTTAATAATGTGTTTAATTCAAATCTTAAGGTGATGCACAGGTTAGCCGCCTCTTTGCACCTCCTCTAAAATTGTGTGCAAGAGTTCAAAAAGAGAAGTTTAGAGGGTACTCTTGAGGCTCATGTTATGAAGAAGGCCAAAAAGAAATTTAATTTGAGGACCTTTTTTCTTTCATATTTGATGATTGGGGAAATGTGTCTCTCCCAAAAGAAATTATGTAATTGGTCATTTTCCTATTATTTCTTTGTTGTTTTGGTGCTACTTTTTTGTACTCTACCATTAGTTTTTGGTTAGCTATTTTTTGGTTTTTCTCTTTATAGCCTTTAGGCTCGTTTTGTAAAAGGGTTGGAACTTTGGTTTCCCATTTTATTATATCAATAACATGTATTTGGTGGTCAATTCACTCAAGGTTTGCTAAAGCCTCCTTCTAGATTGTCTTTTCCTTAACCTTTTAGATTGAAATCCCTCATCTATATTAGAAACCACCAATTGAACATGTTTTGTTCAAAATGACCCAACTTCTTTCCAAACATTAAACCCCACCATAAAATTCTAGCATTAAACCCCATGATGATATCAACCCCATGTAGCATTCATTTTGATAATGTGACGACATGTTCGAGACAAAGAAAACCAACACAGAAACCTTACCTCTATTGTGCAATAAGCTCAACAATGACAAACAACCAATGCAATTTGACATGTTTTGCTCAAAATAAATAGATATATTTCTAAGCATAAAAAAATTATAGTCTCTGCAAGTGGCAATACATATGAGGAAGAAAAAAAGAAATGCCAATTTTAAAGTGATTTAAAATATGGTCCTAGAAAAATAAAAACATTACAAATTCTAAGGACTAATGAAGTGAGTGCATATCTCTTTAAAATAAAAATGTAGAGATGGGTCAACAATTTACTACACCCAAATAAGAGATTGTAAATCATTTTTTAATCTCATTAAAGCCCAATATTAAAAACCTCATTTCTGTCAATGGGCCCTTGGTCTTCTGGTGAAGTTGAAAGGTTCGGAATGATCCCACCAGGGATCAAAATGATCCCACCAGGGATCAAGTCTTGTTGCTTGTGCAAAGCCCCGACGCAAAAGGGATGAGGTCGGGATCATGCCCCGGGCGGATTTTGTCGGAATGGATACCCCTCAGTCCTTGGCTCTAAGCTAAAGGGAACCCCCTCAGGGGTATCTCAAAAAAAAAAACTCATTTCAATTTTGAAGCTCATTCAACCTTGAATAATAGCAAAAACATTATTTGAGAAGCATGCATGTGCATATATAGGCTTCCATGTCTCATGTAATGAGCTCAATCGATGATGATCGGTGTGGTGTGTTCAAAATGACTAATGTATGTAATGGAAATGAGACCTTCACAATTGATGGTGAACGATTTGTTATGTTCAAAATGACAAATTATTTTGAAACACTAAAAGATGGTATAATGGTGTGAACATTCTAGATCGATCAAGTGAAAATTTGGTTAGCAATAAGGATGCTACATGTTATGATATATTTGATGACGAGCATCAATCTATAATAAGTGAGTCCTACTCATGTTGATTCATGATGGAAGTTGATGAATGGTACATCTAATATGAAACATTCATTCTATTGATACAATAGTATGTTAGAGACATGTTAGATGACATGTTTAATACAAAGATTAACTTTTTCCCTAATCTAGTATGTATTCCATGTTTAAAAGAAAACTGAAAAAATGAATTGAAAATATAAGTTGCTAGAAAAAAGGTAAAAAGAAATGAAGTGAGCTAAATATAATGAAATTGTTTGGAATAATAAACATGAATAAAAACATTGTTTACAAATTTAATGTGTTGGTGAGCTGTCACACTTAATTTTACTATTAAGAAAAAATTAATTGTTGACTTTCTTATTTGAAACCAAAAGAATGGTCAAAACCCTCACTTACAAACAGATTTCCTTGAATTTTTAAATTTTCTTACACACATCCATCAAAAAATCAAAAATACCCTACTCCAATCTTATGAGTACAAATCACATGCTTTTATTTTCGGTAACATTTTATTCGTAAACAAGGCCCTTACCCTGCTTTTTGTTTTTATTCGTAAACAAAGAAAATTACAGAGACTGAATGACCATCACTTTGTCCATCGATCTTCACTATGCACCCACACCAATGCCAAATCAAGAAGCATTGTCCCACGACTGAGACGCTGCACCCACCAAAATCCATCAGTAACACTCATAATAAAAGCAGTTAAAGAAAAATAACAAAGAGAAAGATTGAAATAACCTGTGGTGGACAGCGTCCAGTTGCTGTCCTGGCTAATGGCCCAGAAGAAGTATCCCAAAAGGCCCTTGTGCTTAGCGAATTTAACCTTGGCAGTCACTGACTCCTGGTTATCATAACCGACCCATAAGTCTCCTGAGTAGCTGTAAGCTGAGACGCTTTCCCTATCGAACACCTCGGTCGCATGCTTTTCCCGAATGAAGTCTCGGACCTCCGAGAAGAACATAATACCACTTTCGTTGCTAAGCTTTTGCTTGGGACCAGCCGCCACAGCGGGAGCTCCGATACCCGTCTGATTTTGCGACTTCAGCACCCAAGATTTCCCGTAAAGCGGCATCCCCATTACAACTTTGTGCGGTGGTAACCCGGAGTCGACCCAAGATGTAATACCATAACTGGTGGAAATGTTGGTGGTGCGGTCATAAAGCGCCGCGTGGGCTCCGGTCGCGGATGTGTCCCATGAGCCGTGATAGTCATAGCACATCACATTCACCCAGTCGAGGTTTTTAGTAATGGAGGCCGTCGGGTAGCTTCTGCGCTCGCCGTATATGAGGAAGGTCTGTGCATAATACACGGCTGCGGTCAGGAGAAGCGGAGGCCGGCCCGAAGATCTGCTCTCTAAATTTATGCTGTGTCTCCACTCGGAGAACAATTTGCCCAAATTCTCCATCTCCGTAGTGTTGGTGGGAAACTCCCAATCGAGGTCGAGGCCGTGGAAGCCGTGGCGTCTGGCGAGGGCGATGGCTGATTTTATGAATACTCCTCGCCGGATCACATTGCTTGTCATGAGAGCAAAGGCAGCGGCTTTGGAGCCCCCGCCGTCGATGGAGAGGAGCGTCTTGACGCACCGGTTTTTCTTCTGCACCGTTGCGGTGAACTTGCCCATCATTTTGTCTTCCTCCAACTGGAATGTCTGGTTGTTAATAAGTGCAAAGCCGTAAAAGATGTGAGAGTAGAGGGCTGCGTTGATGGAGGCGGGCGGCATCAGTGAGATCTTGATAGACGGCCAATACGCAGCCTTAACATTTGATGAAACACAGCTTCCTGCCTCTGCTGAACAGTAGAATAAACATACTACCAAAAATACAATTCGCGTGTTCTTCATGATGGACTTGGACACAACGATTGCCGGGGATGAATCCTGTGATAAGTAAGATATGGGCAGTTGAAGTAATTTACTTTGCTACTAAGTACCAAGCCAGACCAGTAATGGTGGGTTCTCTGTTTAAGCGCGATGCGCCGCCCTTATCACCATTGTAGATATTTGATTTGACTAGCCCATATAAGTCCATGGCTTATATCTAGAACATATGGTGCGTTATCCATGCCTAACCTTGACTAGTACAGTAAGATGAATTTTTTTGTTACCTAGCATGGACAAATTCGTTTTTGAAGCTTCGAATTAGTTGAAAGTAAACGGTCGCCATATTGTTTTTGCCCGTGAAGGTTTGAAATAGTTATTTTCTCTATTGCAATTTTATTCTACTTTGAATAAATTTTTGAGTGATATAAGTTTGGGTTTGTCACATCAACCAGTCATGAAAATCGATGTGAGATCATTAACTTCAAATCAATGAAAAGCAGAGTGGACCGCTCATGAAAAGATGTAGCTGTCAACACCTTGTGAAAACGAAAAGAGGCATCTATTGGGATAAACGTCAAACGAAAAAGTTAATAATTTTTGTTGGGCAAAACGTTAAAGTACAAAAGTTACAGAGAAAAATCTGAAGTAGCATCTATGAAGAGTAAGAAATTATAGTTAAAAATAACAAATTAAAAATTGTCTCGTAGGCTTTTGAATTTAACCATGTATGTTTTTTAATTTAAAAGTTTGTAATATAATTTTATGGATTCTGGAAAATTCATATTAACTAAATTAAAAGTTGTTAGTATGTAGTGATTGAGAATATCGAGGACCTTAGTTTTGTAAATGTGGATGGTCTTTTATCTATCTATAACTAAGGTTTCGAGGTATGACTCATCATACAACTTGCCACATCAGCACATCTATTGAGAAGTGTAAAATTTGACTTTTTAAAGACTCGACCAAAACTTAATCATGGTGCCCCTAGTAGTTGAACAAAAAAATATCATTTGTTGCTTGTAGAATATCATATTTTAATGATAACCATAAATCTTTGTTATCTCTACCTTTTATATTCAACACAAATGGAACAATAGTTGAACACAAAAAAAAATATTTGTTGTTACAAAAACAATATATAATTATTTAAAATAAAACTTATATCAAACAAAAATGGACCAATAGTTGAACACTAAAACTTTTTGAAAATTCTTCACATTTAATAGTAAAATACATGGTATTTATTGTGCTCACATTTTATATTTGTGATAGGACAAACTATTAATATGAAATACTCCAATGCTTTTACATTGCTACCCTAATAGTTGTACACATAAAAACAATATTATTTCACTATGATAACAATACTTGTTTAAATGAGTGTCTTATTTCATTAAATGAACATTTTATTTGATAAATGACACGCTTATAGAGGATTGTTATGATATTTTATTTGAGACAAAAAATATATTTATTTCACTTCTTCATGAATGTATTTATGTTTTTAATATAACATTCATAGGTTCTCATTTGTTCAAGTATGGGTCCATTTTGATCAACATTTGGTTCTTTTTTCTATTTACATGTGGATTATTTATTTACAACATATAGTATAAATATGTGGTAAGACTGAATATTATAAGCACAAGTGCTATAACAACAATTGGACCTTGCACAACTACTGGCCCCTCTCCTCTAGTGGAAATTAATATTGTTTTTATGAAATAGAAAAATGTAATAAAATTATTTAATTATATTAATTGTTAAGATGAAAAAATTGTTTATGCAAATAATTTGGTAGAAAATAATAGTAAATTTTATTCTAACTTTATAGTTGAGCAAGTGACAACTAGAAAATATTCAACAACATTTGATATTGATGTATCCTAAAGGGGTTTTCAACTTAGCACAAGCAAGAATGCATCAATGATAGTTGCTCCTACTATGAATAATCACATGGTTGTAAATCCTTGACACATGCATCTTACCTGAATGACCTAAATGATTCAATAATAAAGTCTAACAATGGAAATTTTGATAATATACAATTGTTGAACTTCTCGTGTAGTAAGAAGTTCATTTAAGGGCCAATAGATCCTACACCAAAAGAATATGACACATCCTTATTGAAAATGGAATCACAATGATTTGTACTATCCGTTGACCCTCCACCAATTCCCTAAATATAAAAATAGTGGATGATGATGTGGTTCAATGAGAAAATAATCTAACAAAACACGCGATGATTTATAAGTTTTCAAAATTATGCAACTTACATGTATAAATATTATTGTAGTGGAAAAAATATTTGGAAGATGAAGTCCTTATATGCCCCTATGCCTAATTTTTTCATTCTAAAATTCATTTTTTTAAAGAATAAGGCATTTGTTCCACAAGCTAGTCAATGGAAATTAAATAAGGGGTTTTCTATGTATTAAACCTTAATTCCCTACCTTTGATCCTCATATTGATTTCATCTCCTATACACTTTTTTGAGTAGAATTTTCTCTACCTATCTCTACAATTTTACGAAACCAACAACCTTGAAGCTATTAATAATAGAATTAGAATATTTTATCAAATATGTTGGATGTAACTTCTAGATATTCTTGATCTGCCTACGTGGGTGAGTGCATGGAAATGATATACAAAAAGAGGATCAAAGTGTAATGCCCCGCCGTGCAAACCCCAAAGGAACTAATAAAGATGCAATAATTTTTTTTTTAAAAGAATAAAAGATTGTATTTAAGTATTCCAATATAACAATGTATTAAGTTACGCGACTAATTCCAATGGGGTACACGAAGTGACATTACTATACTAAACCATAACAATGATAATAAGATAACAATAATTAAACAATTACATAAATCCATTTATTCCCATTTCATCATTTAAATATCCATTAAACAATAACCATATACATAACATATGTACATATGACAATACATGTAATTATAAAGATATAAAGTGTTACATATTTCGATAGATACATCTCAACATAACCAACTATAACAAATGATCGTTTCTGAATAAATACATGGCCTGAATATACATTACATCCAAATGATAGTAAAATACAACTGTCTGAACATACATCTGGTACAAAGAATTACTCGATCATCAACATCTCCAAAACCCCAATAAAAGCATTACATCCGCGAATGTAAAGGGAACCCAATGGGGTGCAAAGCACGTTCCACCCAACCACCCCCATGCTGGGAGTAGACAAGGAAGGATCCCCGACCAAGCACGCCTAACAATAACAAAGATTAACTCCAAATAGACAACTTAACATCAAAGATCACCTAGAAAACTCACAACGACAAATTCAAAAGGCACAACAACAAATCACTTCTGAACATATCAATAAGTCACAATCACAACAACAATGAAACTCAAGGCATAATATCAAAGACCACTTCCAATAATAACCAAAGAGAAATCAATAAATCACTTAACCACTATAGACACAATATCACTTAACACGAGGTTACAATGCTTCCAAAGAACAATGATCATGTACATCGCACAATAACTGACTGACTATTGACATAGGAAGAGTGTCATGCATAAATTGCTATGAGTTACCCTGGCTCAACCTTCCTAGGCTAACGGATTCCCCCATCCTCGGTTACCTCCCCTGCTTGCCTCTACCTACTGACTCCTCACGAAACTATGCTGGCCCCATCTCATCTCGAGCCTTATCATTCACTTGCTTCACGAGAGACATTCTTATCTTTATTAGTGAAGATCCCCATTAATTCTTTTTAGATTATCACTTAGTTAAACTCTAGGTGAGTTACCCTAGCGCCCCTTTATGTGTCGGACCCCCACAAAGAGCCACCCTCCTATCGACAACATACAAGATACAATACCACAATATGTAACTAGACAACATAATCTCTCTAATCCAAGGAGGAAAAAAAACAAGGAAACTCCACCAACACCGAGAAACCAACACGGCAAACACACTCCTTCCAAAGGAGGTACAAATCTCATTACCCACCTCCTATTTCCTAGGAGGCACAAATCCCCGTTCGTGGAAACCGGGTACAACATCATAGTACAACTCTACACCATTCCCAAGGCGATTCACAAATTGAACCTCTACACAAAACATCCCACTCTAGAGAACTTCTCTGGAAGACTTACATAGACCCTTAACCCCATTGCCCGACATGGAGAATAAAAGAAACATGATAGAAAAGCATTCCGTCTCTGGAAGCCCTTAACAATACTTAAACTCTTACGAAAGGTAAGGTAAACCTAGGGTTTTCCCATACGACACAATAAAACAATGAAAAGAATACCACAAAAGATTTAACGAATACTTCTCAAGAACACAATTACATAAACACGCCATATAAAATATTTCCAATACCTAATAATTTCATCAAACAAATAGCTCAACAACTTAAGAATATTCGATTCAAATCCAAAAACATATCGTTAATTTCAAATTCGCACAATTTCACTATAACATTGCATCTTTTAATTTTAACTAATCGATTAAGTTATAATCACAAACTTATATTCAATTTCCTCAATTAAACTATAATATTGTAGCTTGTAAAGTTATCATATTAAGTTTATAATTCTAAACATAAATATACCCATGATATATAAATATATATATATTAAAAAAAACACATCTATCAAAAAAAAAATCCTAATTTGCACAACTATATTAAACATTGCAATTTCTCCTATTCTTATCATATTAAAATCATATTTACAACAAAACAACTCTATTACTAAAATATTCATATATCTAAAAATAATCATTTAGTAAAGTTAATATAATCATATTACAAAAATTATTTTATAAAAAAAATTCAAATTAAATCATAGTCGAATATTATAAAAAAATTGAATTAAAACTCAATAAATATATATATATGTATATATTAAATAATATATAATAAATATATATTAAATAATATAATATATATATATATATATTTATATATTTATATTAACTAAATATTAATAAAAATAAAATTATAAAATTTATTTAATAAATCTAATTGAAATTAAGTTTAAATTAAATTTACAAACTTTTAAGAGGCAATGCTCTCCATTGAGGAGGTTACGCATCTCATTAGGGGAGGCCGACCTCCCCAATGGCCGCCAAGACGCCAGCCCAAGGGTTGTCGTACTGTTCACTTGGGCTACCGGGTACGCTAGCCCTGACTCGCAGCCTCTTAATACCACGCGACGCTGGGTGTCACAAGATGGTACCGCATGGGTCAATTCTCCCAATGAAACTTTTTATTATTTTATTTTATTTTAAACTAAATTTTAATTTCATTAAATTTTATTTTATTTAAATTTCGTTTACGATAAACACAAGAAATTTCGAAGCACGAATTTGTTTAAACAATTTCATTTTATAAAAAAATCATTTCACTGATTTAACCAATATATTATCTTATATATAATTTTTATTTATTTATTTATTTTATTTTTATTTAAAACAATTTTCCTACCAACTCTTTTTTTTATATGAAGATTTTCTTTAAATTCGCAGGCACAGATTTCAAGGACATATGTAAATATATATACTATTTTCAAGAAGATATGGTATTTAATGTATATATCTTTCCAAAATAAAATATAAAAAAATTACCAATATGATCAAGAGATCGATTTTCACTAAAAACCCAAAAAGAGTAGAGCATACAATTTTAATTTCCGCAATAATTGATTTTCTTTTGAAAACAATAATTTCTCTACTAAATTATATTGAGGTATTTCGAAGGGGTTTTGCTAAAGTTTTCTACGGAAGATTCGAGAGTATAAATACATTAAGTTTTCAAATCACAAACTTCATTGAATCAATTTTCGAAAACATAGCAACCAGATTTGTTTATAGATCAACCAAGTATTAAAATTTTAAAAGGAGAAAACTTGGAGTCCTTCGTCTGAAGAAGAATCCCTTCTGTAGCCTCCTCTTGATCTCCTCCTGCCACTCTCTTTTCTCGATCTTCTGCCTTCAACGTTCTTCTGAACAATCTTTTCTTTTTCTCAATACCACAATATTTTTTTAACCCACCAAAACACCAACCCAAAACTATCTTTCCTTTATTTTTCTTTTTCAGATCCAAAACAATAGAGCAAAACTTTTGTGTGTGAATCATCCCCTCATAAAAATAATAAATCAAAATAAAGATTCAATAAAGCTCTTCTGCTTTCTTTTCTCAAAAATCCTCTTTTCTTATTGGTCCTTTTTTCAGCTTTTAAAAGCTCACACTTATCTAAAATTTTTAACTAAAAATTAATTATTTACACAAGATATTTTCCACACAAGATTTTCTAATTTTTAAATATTAATAAAAAGATAATATCTAATTATTCTCAACAATATTAATTTAAATTTAATTTCTTGCACTTTAATTAATTAAATACTTTTTAATTTACAATCTATTTAAATTTAACATTTTTCTAACTCTCAATTAAATCAAATAACAATGCAACATTAATTAATTATTTTATGAAATATGATTAATTAATTAAACACTAACCAAGAATTAAATAAATACTCAACAGTCAAACTACATAAAGACAAGGACAAAACTTCAGTCATAACACAACGACTCACAACAGACGACGGACTTGGGACGGGGACACTTCCAAACCTACTCCCTTTTTTCAACATTTTACCCATTGGGTTAATTTATTGCTCGCCCTGTCCTGTCGAAGCAGGTGGAAACGAGACTTATTCCTGCAATCCTCGCATCCAAATAAACGCCAAGTAGCACATGTATATATATAATCAAACATCCTATCGTGAGAGGAATTGCAAAGTAGCAGGGCACTCGTGAACGAGTGATGCTACACTGTCCTCTCACCTACTCTATTCTAACAATCACAATATCAATGACGAACTAACATTTCTAACCAAATTGATCATAAGATAACATGATACTTAACTACTGCATCATAACTAATTATTAAACCATTGCATTATAAAATAATACTGAATTCAAATAACATGATCACCATAGAATCATCACATCGACATATAAAACATTAATGAGCAACTATTTGAATAAACAATAATCCAATCAACACACAGAGTATCATAAGTCATACTAATAATGTCATATCAAATGATCATGTCCACTAAAGGAATAACAACATCATCAAACTTCAAACCAACCAAATCAAACAATAATAGTATCATCATAGTATCAACGTATCAAGTTAAAGCATAGAAATTAATAAGTCTAAACAGTATGAGGGGTATTACAAAAGTGCCCACTTTTTTTCTAAAATTAGCTAAACTTAAACTTAGATGAGTAATTTGAGATTCTTGCACTTAGAATTGAAGATACAACAAAAACAAGAATTGTAGTACTTTGAATCTAGTTTCTAAACTACTATTTTTTTTGTAAATAGTTAAGATTAAGGAGATGAAATGTTGCACACACACAAAAGTATTCATATTTTTTCACTATAATATAACATAGTGTCTAGTGTGCATCCCCCCTACTTTGGGTGCATTTAATATTTTTTAAAATCGATTTGTATTCGGGGTAGAATTTTGTGCACCTCATAGTGTGTAATGTCCCAAGCCCAAAAATAATGCAAATCTAATTCTTAACCTTCCACAAACACTTATTATTTAGATAACAACAATATCAAATAGATCTTAGATAGCTCAAACTTAATTTACCATTTATACGTCAACAATATCGCTACATTTTATACAACAATGACATACATAACTCTCATTTGTCTTGTTATAATGAATAATAAAATAACAAATGTAAATCTTGATCTATTACTTGTTATAGTAATAATTATATGACATTCAAAGGGCTATGCAATATTAGTAATTACAACAATAATTTATACCAACAACAACGATAAAATGTATCAATACAATGTAGTTGAAATCCATGCCTAATGAAGCTCAATCCTAAACTATGTATGAATCACCCTTTGAAATCACTAGGGTTTTCATCCTAGAATTCTCACACTTAAGCATAGTAAGAGCTAAAAATAGATTTGAAATAAATTACGGTTAATTGTAAATGATGCTTCCAAATGAAAAAAATTGTTATTTTATATAATTCACAAATAAAACAAGTTAGCTACCAAGCACACCCATGCATTCAAATTTGAATAATGATCATGGGTAGGAAATATTCCACTTTAAAATTTATGGCATCAAAATAACTACTAAAAACAATATGACATATTCTACAAAGTTATGAGGGGGGCATAAATAAAAGTAGAAAATATTAGGATTTGAGGGCCAACCGTTCCACCAGAAACATACTACAAGTTGAGTTGAAGAATGGATGGGCGGCATGATAGGATGGAGAAGTTTTAAACTCTGATAGGAAGAAGGGAAGAGAAAAATGTGAAGAAAATGCATACTCAAGAAGGAAAAACACTCAATAAATGAGAGCAAGGAAGACATACTTAATAATGTCTTGGCTTTGTTTGATCACATCACTTGCTCTCAATACCCTACTATTTTCTAGAATGGGATCAATAAAACTTTGGGCTTTATACCTATGCAAGGCCATGCATAGTGTCATCTTGATTGACATGTGGTAGGTGGTGTTGTAATAGGGCTCCCCAATATAGATTCATTCAATCCATTTATTAGTTTGATTAATGATAATTTTTCAAATAACCTTCCACCTATTTCTTCATAATGTAATGTCACAAGCCACTCACTTAGGACACTATTTGACCAAACAACCCTTTTTTGAAACAACAAAACCAATGATCAAGATATGACAAGTAATTATTATGCAACACACTGGAACATACTCACAAATGTCATGTCATACACCACAACACAAGGAATCTAAGAAAAATACAACTTTTCACCATTGCTACAATAAAGGTGGCACCAATAGAAGACTTGCTAACCATGGGAAAAATTCACTATTATGGACCTATGAGAGAGTGGAGTGACATCACAAATGAGGATTGGATACTAACCTACAATCATGTTCTCTCATGAACACAACAAATGGATGGGATGAGGGAACCATCAACCTTAAATCCCTACTAACACACACATACAACCACTCAAAAAACCAATTGAAACCTACACAATGGAGGAACCACTAGGAGATACTATATCTTGACTAAACAACATGACCACCAAGTCTCCAATAGTAAACACACAAACCAAATTCCAAGAGGGATAAAATCCAATAAGGAGCATCTAGAACACAAAGGTTTGACCCCTACAAGAAAAGACAACCCTAGGAGGCACAAGTAACCCACCAAAATAGAATGATGACTACTTGTTTTAAGAAAAAACATGCTTCACCATGCCAAAGGTGTCATAAACCTCAAGGTACAACACTATTTAACAAAGGAACAACATGGGAAGACTCACTAGGCCAAGGGGAACAACTTTACATGCAAAGTTTCCCCAAAAAATGACTAGAAAAACACATGTTGTTCAATGAAACAAGGGATAGTAGCAAACCAAAGGACTATAATGTACTTGGAGGACACTAGACTGTAAAAGGGACACTAGAAAATCTCACCAATTTCTTGCATATATGTTGTTGTCTTGGTTTGGTGTTGGAATCTCATCCTAACTTTGGAGTTCTAAGAATGTAGTATATTCCTTTCCCTATGCTAGTTTCTTGTACCTATGTTGGTATCCTAGCTAGTGAGACAATCAAAGCACCCATCTAGACCACCATGCTAAGAACAACACTCAAGACACACTAAGAAAGAGACAGCAAAAAATAGACTTTGAAATGACAAGTGACTAGAAAATCAAAGTAGATGCTAAGACTTGATCTCCAAACCCATTAGCCCACAAAGGAGATAACTCTGAAGGGTTGAGGATTCAAAAAGGGACTCCAAGACATGACCAAAAAACCAATAATGAATAGGAATGGGAGAGGCAATCTATTGAAACTTGAGTGAGGAGGATGATTGAGGGTTAGAGAGTGTCGTAGGCAAGCACGTGTTGGCTTTGTGCCTTTAGGGTTTGGGTTTTCTTACCCTGTGTAGGCTACATCTTGTCAAGTCCTTTTTTGTTATTCTTTTCTTTCATTTCATTTATGTTTCACATGCTTGGTTATTATTGTGGCCTTTTGACCTTCATTTATTTTGGTTTCCTCTCCACTATTTGCTTGCTTGAGATAATATCAAGTGGGTATTCGGATTTATGGAGACTGATGTGCTTTTTTCCTGTGATCCACCTGACATTAATGATAATTCACTTGGCTTAAATGCACTGAACTATCTACTCCAATTAACTCTAAACAATCCTACAAGGAATTAGTTTCTAGTGAACCAAAGGCGGCAGTTCCTTCCTCGATGGTCTTCATAAAATGCAATAATGGTGGAGCCATTGAGGGAAAAGAAAGGGCAGGTAAAGCAAGTAAGGTCTTTCCATCCTACCCTAGGAAATTGATTCTCTCACTAAATCCAGATATGATGGACCCATGATTTCTAATGAAGAATTTAGGTTAAATGAAACTGCTATTTTTTTGTTGCCTTAGATTTAAACAAGATACCAGTGAGGAAATTTATGGATAATTGGTTTTAGTTAGTCTAGTATAAAAAAATTGGTTTATAAATTTCATCTATAGATTATTGCAAAATGGATTTTTTTAATTTTTTTAAGAACCACAAGATGCAACAAATGTTGCTTTCTAAGGGTTTCTGGAATATTGGAAAAAACACCTTCAGGATGGTTTCCTAGTCCTCAAGTGTGATAAATAAAGAAATCCTAGCACTTTCATATTCAAGGTGGTTAAAAATCAAGTCTTTCGCCCTTCATTTGTGGGCCTTCTTGTTGCAATTGGTAACCCATTTGGGGAAACTACCGAAAATTGAACAAAATAGCTCCACCATTCTAAACATAGATGTTAGGGTTTTAATTTCCTTGAACTCGGGTGTGGACTTCCTTGAGGAAATTGTTGTGGATGTTAGGAAAAGGTGTGTTGTACACCTTGCAATAATGTATTTAATTTAAATATTCTTGGGGCCACTTAATGTTGCATGTAACATTGGGACATAAGTTAAGTTGTAAGAATGTAAATATTTAATATTGGGGAAAAATAATAAATAAAGTACCCAATATTAAATAAGGGGACATGGTTTTGTAATCTCATGGTTTTAGTCACATAATTTTGTGTAATACCACTTGGTGGTTTTTTGGGAGCTTTCTTCTATAAAAGCAACCACAAAGGTAGTTGTTTAAAGTTGGTCAATTAGTAGGTTAGCTCTAGTTAGCATTTTTTATTTTTTATTTTAATTTTTTTTATATTTAATTTTTGCAGGAAATTTTGACACCGATGGAGAAAATTATTTTGGACTTCGAATAGTTGACGGAAAGCTTGTTCAAAGCACTACACAGTGGATCAGGTTTGGAGTTATTTTGGCATGGTTTATTTGTTGTTTTCCTTATCTGAGTTGTTTATGGGTTTCTTTGACTATGGTGATATTATGATTTTATGGATGATCAGATCTTGGATATTTGATGTTGGATTCATTGTATGCTCAGTTGTACATCTCAGATTATCCTCTCATTTGACATGGTTATCAATATTGGTTGGATTTGTGTGTTGCATTGTTGTATCTACAAGCTGTGCAATATTGTAGGCAGTCTATCCTTACATGTTGCATTTATGACTTGGACATGGGTTGTCTTTGCCCATTGATATTTCAGTGTTGATGCATGTTTAGTTTTGGTGGCTTGATCTAGTCACTTGGTTTGTTGGTTTTGTTGTCATGTTGAGGAGGTGAGATGGTATTACCAAGTACAGTCATGATATGAGATCTATGCAGTTGACTATGATTATGTAGATATGTGGACACGGTTGGGTTGAGTTTTTGGTACATTTGGTGGTGTGTTTGGTTCCTTAACTATGGTACTTGAATATGGACATGTTTGGAAAATTAGATCAGAGGTTGATTTGGTATTTGAGTTATTTGGTCTATATGGTTATTCTCTTAGATATCTTAGTTTGGGGTTTACTGATGTGATGATGAGTTTGCATGTTTTAGTGATTGGATCTACAAGTCATGCAGGTTGTGTATTAGTTACCTGTTTACTTGCAGTGGGATGAATTGGTTGTGGATTATCTTTATTCACCAGGTTTGATTCATTGTTGTTGCACGCTTTGATAATTGGTCTTGTTTTTGGGTCATTTGTACATTGGTATGTGTGCTTAGAGACGAGAGAATGGGTGTTTCTTATAGTACCTGGACATTTTTTTTGGGACTTGTAGCATGTGGTTTATCATGATGTCATAGATAGCTTGGTTACACTTTTTAGTGGGAGCTTTTGACAGTGATGGATTGGCGATGATAGATATGTTTATGATGGTTTGGCGGTTGAAGGTATCTTCTTGGCTTGGAGATTTTGGTTCTACTTGTTGTGTTACTGACATTTCAATTGTGTGTGTAGACCTTGATGATCTTCATGGAGAGGATGGTAGTCATGATGCCATGTATGACTCGGTATCACAGTTTTAGTGGGAGTTGTTGGCAGTGATGTGGATTCACCATTTGATAGTGGATGATCTTCTGCAATGTTTGTTGGTGTCATGGATGATCTTCTATGCAGTAAGGGTTCATTGTCATTTTTAGTTTCATTGATAGAGGATGGTTATATTCATGTGGTTTGGATATGTTGACATCTTTGGTTGCCATGTAGGACTTCTTTAGTCTTTGGTTGAGGTGTCATGCTTTGCTATTCTTATATGTGATCCTTGTTATGATATGATGGTTATGTTATTATGTCATGCTATACTCTTGTTTGTGCACATTAGGTTTTTGGCATGATACAGGTACTTGTTATGTTTCTTTGGATCACATGATACTCCTTGAGGAGGTGTGAGATCATGATGTCATGGTTATGTTCCTAATTCAAACGGTGATTGGATATATGACTTTGATCTTGGTTGGTTCTCTTGGTATTGGGTACATCGACATTTTCTTGATTACTTCATGATGGTGCTATATTGCATTTGGATTTTGGCATGGATTGGTTGGGTACAAGTACTCATGGATACTTGGAGACATAGGTGAGGCTTGAGTTCTCTTATGATTAGAGACATGGGTTGAGATGGTTACTCTTGATGAGATTTCAGCAGGGAGTCTGAGGAGCCTACACCTTGGTTGGACGTAAGTTCAACATGGAACTATGAGGAGAGTGTTCTTGGATGAGTCATGATGGCTTGGATATCTTGGAGGAGCATTCCCATTCCCCACTCTTGGTCTTTTCAGCAGTTTCACTTGAGAGGTATTGCTCATTGTTACTTCTAGGTGCTTTATGTTTTATGCTTTATCTTCTCATGCATTTGGATCTTGATCTATGGATATGGTTTTGGAGGGTTCATTTGAGAAGTGTTGGCATGTTTATCTCCTTATGCATTGTGATTACATTCATTGATGTTGAGTTTAGGAGATGTTTTGGGCTTAATTTCCTTCATTGGGAATGGATTTAGTTTGATCTTCTTTGGTTATGAGAGGCTTACATCCATGTTGATTACATGATACATATGTTATGTTTGATCTTGGTGATTGAATGGTTGAGTGTTGTCATGGATTTTCTTTTGGGTGTTGTGGAGATCATACTTGACACAGTTGGCATTTAGAGGTGTATGTAGGAGATTTTTCTACAGGTATATGATGTGCAGAGTTTCTCTCTTTCGTCTTGGTTATCTTCCTAGATGTTTGTTTTCACACTACATTGTTTTGAGGTTTGGTTGGAGCTATTGTGATCACTAGCTTGTGGTCATGTTTTTTACTTATGTTCTTGGGTGATGACATGGAGGTTCCTTTATCTTTTTCCTTTGTTGGGTGTGGAGAACTTGGGAGAGCTATGGAGACTTGTGGTGAGATGTTTTCTTACAGGTTATTGATTTATAAGTTTGCATATCATTGTGGATGATTCCTTGGTTCTATATGATGCTATTGGTAGACTTGGTATGCCTTGATCTTTTTCAAATTTGCATTACCCATGCAGTGGGAGCTTTTGGATGTGTATGTCATTCTTTGACAGATTTTGCACATGGAGTTTATGATTGCAGTTTATGGGTGTATATGTTTATGGCATGAGTTTACTATGTTTTGTATAACTTGGAGGTATGGATAGTTGGATGTATTGGCACTTGTCATGGGTGTTATTTCAGCTTTGGGTTTGTGTATCTTGACAACTACTGGTGCATATTGATACCTTTGGATTGAGTGTTTGTGTTTGGGATATCAATTGAGCAGGACTTATGCTTCGTTGTGACAGATTGTGTGGCTTCTCTATTGGATGGCTTCTTATCTTTATGCATTGGCATGATGGAGGATGAGAGCATTCATGCTTGGGATGGCGGTCACTTTGATTCTTGTTGCAGGTATCTTGATGGAGCACATGGAGCACTTTGATTCCATGATGGTATATGTGGCTATATGGATTGTTCATTTGATTCATGTTTTAGGTTACTTGTTCCCCTTATGCAATGTATAAAAAAAGTGGGAGAATGTTAGGAAAAGGTGTGTTGTACACCTTGCAATAATGTATTTAATTTATTATTCTTGGGGCCACTTAATGTTACATGTAACATTGAGACATAAGTTAAGTTGTAAAAATGTAATTATTTAATATTGGGGAAAAATAATAAATAAAGTATCCAATATTAAATAAGGGGACATGGTTTTGTAATCTCATGGTTTTAGTCACATAGTTTTGTGTAATACCACTTGGTGGTTTTGTGGGAGCTTGCTTCTATAAAAGCAACCACAGAGGTAGTTGTTTAAAGTTGGTCAATTGGCAGGTTAGCTTTGGTTAGCATTTGTGAGGGTTTAAAGCATGGCATAGGATGTGTGGTTGCATTCTTGTTTGCATGGATTGCTTGGAGAGGGCTTGTTGCTTCAATGGTGTTCATGGAGACTTTGAAGATGTATTGTAATATTTATTGCTGAATAATACATGAGAGATGGATGCTTTTGGAGATTGGATTTCTTCCCTCTTTAGGGTTTTCCTAGGGTATATCTTGTGTCATATTTTCATGGGTATGTTGTCTATTCTCTTGCATGTGGATTCTGAATACTTAGTTGCATAGGTTTCTCTTATGGGTTATGTGGAAATTGTCTTTAAATGGCTGCAAGTTTCTAACAGTGCAATCCCTCAAATTTGTGTTGTCTCATAATGTTGAAATAATGGAGAGACTCAACACGTGCTACCTCTATAAAATGGAGGGACATGTGAGGAAGCATTGCCCCTTAATAAAAAATAAATCTTCTTCTCATTTGGAAAATCCCCTTGATCCAAACCCTAATTCGGAGGACACCATTAAGTCCATGAAGTTTTCAAATCATCCTGAGACTATCTCTCTAAGCTCCCTAGGGAATCCCATTTTGATTTCTTCCCCGAGTGGAGTTTTGGCTTCCTCAAATTTCAAGGAATTTATTGCTCCTCAGGGGAATAATTCAAACTTGAACAACACAAGGCCTATCAAAGATAGGATTGAGGAACTATCTAAGCTCATAGAGAAAAAATAGACACTGGGGGAACCAAAATGGAAGAGATCATCCCCACAACCCAATAAGGCTACTCTCAGTGTTCCCCCAAAATCTAAGCCACTGGAAATCGTAAAGAATCTACAAGGGCATAAAAAATGCTTAGGAATTAGTCATGGATAAAATCAAGTAGTGTATTACCCAAAATAAAAATTAGAAGTCTAATTTTGATGTTTCTCAAAAGGATAATGATCCTGAAAAGAAAAATAAGGGGGTGAATTTGAGAATATTTACTACTGGAACACAACAATCTACTGAGAGGAGGGTGAATCAGTAGATCTTAAAACTTAGCCCTTAAACCTTTTGTGCAGACTAACTTCTTAAGCCCTTAATCAATATCGCAAGTTAATTCCTTTTAGCACTTTATGCAGATTTACTAAACTAGCATAAAGATAAACATGCACACACACAAATACACATAACACATGATGTACGTGGAAAACCCAAGATGGGAAAAACCATAGTGACAAATGTTGTTTGAGTCTATTTCTCAAATCCAACGTCACAAATAAATATTTTGTTACAATATTTTAGGGCACCAACCAAAGGAAGCACCAACTCCTTGATTTAGGAGCACCAACTCCAAGGAGACATCAATCCCCTATACTAAGCACCAACTTAGTTATTTGATTGCACCAACCAATCAGATCCATAATGACTGTATTACAAATGAATCATATGAATCCAGTTCTCTGTTACATGTCTAATATGTAATTGCTCAATCTTTGTTCTGCATCTATGCAGAAATTCTCTATGTTGTTGATGTTGCAATCTCAGCAACACATCCCTCTGCTATGCACTCCCTTCTTTCTCTACTTTGATCTTTCCATTTCTCCTCTTCACTTAGAACATTCACTGTTCTACTCTTTGAATATTAACCCACATCTAAATCTCTACTTTTGTTTAGGTTCTACTCATTCAGATTGTGCATCCTCTGTCTGTTGCACTACACTTCTCTACTCACACTTAACTCTGCTGCATACTCAGCAAGATATAACACTATTCAGCACTCTTTATATTATAGACTCTTCTCACTCTCACATCTTGCAAACTCCACACTTTGACAATATTTGATTGTCTTCTTTCTTCACCGATCTGTAATTATGACCTCAAGATTCTCACACTTGTTTTTATTGTCTAGAACATTTTGTTAGGGTTTACCACACTTGTTTTCTTCTCCAGCAAGCTTCATAATCATCTTGAGCCTTGCACCACCATCCAACTCATTCCATACTCTACATCGAGTCGCTTCCACATTAAATTCAGATACAGAGAAATTGCTAAGAATAGTAATCTGCAAAACCCTAGAATCATATATGCATTTAATTCATTCTCTATTTATTTGATCTAATTCTGATCATCTCCTTTGCAAATTGTGGCGTCGCTTTGTCGATCAAATATTCATCGACATTAGTCACAAGTGCAGTTGGACCAATTAATTATTTCCTCTGTATCGGTTAACAGTCGAAACCTTGTTTACATGGACTTAGACGTGTATCTTTATCTTTGAATCTAGGTTGTTGATGCACCTTTAAAACACAATTGTTAGAAATTTTCTACTTTAAATATGCGATGTTGATCTTTACTGACTAATGATCACTGTTAGATCTCTACCTTTTGATCTTTGTTTTCAATCTCCTTCATATACCACTTTCCATGGTGGGGTCCACCAAGACACGCATCCAAATCCTGCTATCCTACAAGCTTTGACAACGGGCCCACTGATTCTCAGTGGGCTAGCGCGTTTTCACCATTTTTCATCCACATCATTGCCATCTAGACATGTCGACACATACACTACTAGCTCCTATCAAGCAAGTGGTCCCCACTGTCTACATGTCATCCTTGTCAGCACTATGTAGCAACCATCACCTATGTGACTTGACATATTGGTCAATCACATCCTACCACTTGTCCTCACATGTCACCATTCACCATCGTCGATCTTACATCGTGCATCACTATTACAGATTTTCCTTTATTTCTTCTTAAGGGATGTGAGTGGACATGGCGATCACCATTGGATCAATCACCATCCAATCTACACTGTCCCCTGCTATACTGCTGGCTAAAAGCATGGGCCCACAAAATCTTAGCGTGCTAGTAGGAAACTACCATTTGTCCATCTTGACGTCACCTTCCACTTCCTTCTTCTATTCATCGTACATCACGACAACCATCTTATTGCTTCGCTTCACAAAATCGATGTGAAGCAACTAACCAATATGTCACCATGTGTTTGCTGGACTCACCAAAAAAGTGTCGAAGGGACACCAAAACTACTCACTCTGATACTTTTTGTCTATTCAATATATCTTTCAACTTCATGCATCGTTCAATAAAAACCTTGTTTGATCTACACCATTCATCGCTCAAGGGCTTCCTTCGTTCTACTTCACGATAGCAATGTGAAGCAGAGCGATATCCTACTACATGTCTAACTTGCATCTTCAGGACCCACCAGGTACCTTTTCCTCTGTCTAATCAAAACAATTTTTGATCTCCACCATTCCCCGCTCCCCCACGAGGTATAGACAGGGTCCCACCACTAGTGTCATGGGCTAGCAGGCACTGTCGGATCTTCTTTGTTCAATCTCTATCATTCACCGCTACCAACAATTAATGGCATACATCATCTTCCACTATCTGGTCCCATCATCTTCATCAAGGGTCATCATTCATCCACCATGGATTAATCTCCATTATTCCTCGCTTCCTTGGGGGACTTAGCTAGGACCCACCAAAAACTCAAAGGGTTGGCGAGGAGGCCGTTAGATCTTGCTACCTCAACCAACACCGTCGATCTTGTCGAAGGGAAATATTTGCATGATACTTAGGAAATATTAAAGCAACAAATATTTGCCTGGCTGGTAATTGCTAGGAAAGGGGTTGGTAACCTCAAATGACTCCAAAGGCTTAAGTCACAACTTAAGCAATCGGCAATCTATTATAGATAGTCAACATCAAAATAGAAATCATGTTTACAACGCAATGACTGCAACCCTAGGGTTTAACCAGCAAACCCTAATTCCTTCCGAGAGCAAACTTAAATCATTTATGAGCATTCAACACATCATTTGAACCTGCAAATTATATATATGAAATGTACTCAAAAAACCCATAACGAATCTACACTCTATTTTCACTTTCAAACACCTGGAAGAACCTTCTGCAACATCATGTAAATAATGCATCAATAATGCAACATTTGAGAGATTTCACAACATTTGTAGAAACATGCTTCTTTCACCAACATTTTGCACCAACTCTTCCAAAGATTGATCATCTAGTCTTCAAGGCATCCAAGCACACCACTGAACTTCCTTTTTGAATCAATGACACCTTTTTTCATCAGCCAACAATCTATCCTTTAGGTGTAGAGTGCATGACATTGGAAGTAGAAATAGTTGTTCTAAGAAGAGAGTTCGATAATGCTAAGGAGTATACTTAAATCATTTTTGAGCATTCAACACATCATCTGAACCCACAAATTATATACATGAAATGTACTCAGAAAACCCATAACGAATCTACACTTTGTTTTCACTTTCAAACACCTAGAAGAACCTTCTGCAACATCATGTAAATATTGCATGACAATAATGTGACATTTGAGAAATTTTGCAACATTTACATAAATATTCTTCTTTCACCAACATTCTGCACCAACTCTTCCAGAGATTGATCCTCTTGTCTTCAAGGCATCCAAGCACACCACTGAACTTCCTTTTTGCATCAATGACACCTTTTTTCATCAACCAACAATCTTCCCTTTAGGATCAATTCCATCTCACTTTTGATCTCTTCTTTGACATCAATGACACTCTTACATTAATGCCAAGATCCTCCTTTAGGGGATCAGCTCCATCTCACTTTTGATCCCTCTTTTGGCATCAATGACAACTATATGCCAACAATCTCCCCCTTTGTCATTAGCAAAACTAAATGCTCACCCTACATCCAATGGTCTAATACCAATGGTGGATAATCATCTGATCTCACATCTCCTTTGCTCATCTTTATGATCATTTCATACTTTTCTCCCATCCTCCTACTTTGAGGATTTGTAGACTTTCTCCCCCTTTGACATCAATGGCAAAGGATCACGCTCCTGAACATATTTGTCTCAAGTCACCATGCTACTGTAGCTTCTACTTCTCCTTAGCAATAGCAAAAGGGGATTTATCTGCCCCTTTGACTGATACCAATTGATACCCATTTATGCTCTCATACCAATTACTTCTCTCAATCTTTGACTACAATGGAAAAACCATATTCTCCAACCATTATGTACCAATTAACAATATGTAATGCCAATTGAAGTGCCATTACATGCTCTGAACCAATCAGGTATGATACCAATTTTAGATGTTTGCACTTTATGCTTTGTACTAATTGATATTCTAGACTGCATTGTATCAAGTATAACATTAATTTGACACCAATAGCAGCTCCCCCTTAGACCTTGTTCCACTCTTTACCTCCTGCATACTTGAGCACTTGCTTCACTTTGGGCTCTGTACCAACTAGACTGTTCTGAACGAATTCACAATGGTCTGACACCAATTGGAACCACCCTATACCAATTTTAACAAAAGTAATTATGAGTGTATTTACAAAACAGCTCCCCCTCAAACATATCTCTTCTCCTTGCAGTCAAGGAGCATTTCTCTCAACAAAATACTTGCATAGCTACCTTCTCCACAGCTGCAAACATTCTTTCTCTTTGAAATGCTACTTTGTACACCATCTACATGTAACTCAGCATTCCTATAACAAACTTGTACAAACATTGCAACTTGCTCTGAATGATAATATTGACTTTGAATCTCAGTTTGAGGACTAAATGTATAGTTCTCAGAGAAATCTACAATAGAGAGAATACAACCTAGTGGAAAGAAATTCTTTATGTCACAAAATTTCTTAGCTTTCCATCTTGTACCATGACAATGTTGGATTTGTGGATATATGATATTGTGAAATTTATTCATAAATTCATTGTAAGACAATCCACTCTCTTTGAGATTATTTTTTTGGCCTCAACTCCTAACTTGGTTGAGTATTTCTCATATTCAAATCTCTTCCAAATAACCTACATTGAATGATCAATATTTTCAACCTGTAAAAGGTTCTTCAAATTTCCACAATCATTACATATATTTTTTATACACTATACATTGAATTCATCTAAATCTTCTAGCTTTTTGCATACAAGAGACTTCACAAATTTTGTTGTGCTTCCAAGGATGGCTATATTTGGATTAATTATTGCCATAGCTTTTTTATATGAATGTAGGTGTAGATGAAATTCAATATGATTTCAACAACAAGTTTCGCGTACTTTATTTATACGTACAAAAAATGGTCATAGTCTCTCAAACATCCTTTGACGAATCTTCGCATCTGAAAATTATTTCTTGAATGCTTCAAAAATTTCACTTTGTGTTGTATCTATAAAATGTTTTGGATGAGAAACTTTTTTACCATCTTCACCTATTATTTGTATAGTGTCCCTTCTATTGGAAGAAACGCGAGAGTGGTATGTCCAATATTCAATCACTTGTTTTTTTACATCTTCTAAAATTCTATCTTTTTGGGGAACCCTACAAATATTTGCCTAATTATTCTCAACATTTTCATCTAATCTATTTGTCTTTGCAATATATCTTTGAACTTGGGGTAAAAGTACAAACATGTGTCACACTTTCAACCAACTAAACAATTTCTATTGAACTATTTTTTACCAGAAAGAGTTCGATTGAGAGGGTTTTGACTGAAACCATGTGGCAGTGACATGGAAGTGACGTGGAAATCTATTTTTTTCCTAAAATGTTTTGGTTGAAACCCTTATGGTTGACTAGGTCTTGACCGAAACAAGAAAATATAAAATTAAAAAAAATGCGGGCCACCCTATTTTATGTTTCCCAATGTGTGTTCGGCTGAATCGACCTAGGGAAAGAGTAATTCGAGTGAGCAAAGGGTTTCAAGCATTATAGACCTTCCAGCAAGACCAGGTAAGGGTCAATTGACTTGCTCTAGCATTAGCATTAGTTTAGACTATTTCAGGGAACCAACAAAGTTTACAATGGTGGTCATGCTACTTCATTACTCATTTTTTTTCCATAGGCAACTACATGTTCAACTCTCATTGCCTTGTAGCTTTTTGTTGGGGTTGTAAATTATGCAATTATCTATGTACCTACCATGTTATATTTGATAGAGTCATTGATTCATGTCTTTAAAGCCTTGTCATAGAAACACATCAATTTATGCAACAATTATATAATATTTTAGAAGTAATTGCAATCTACTCAATGCTTTCTTGTCCCTACTTTCAATTTTAATTTTTACATTGAAGTAATATTGTGGAGATATTTTGATGCCCATTTGCAAAATGGTGAGTATCCTTATGTCGTCCCTTTTCTTTGATTTTTTTTGTTATATAAGATTATTGTCATCAACTATACAATACTTTGTAGGATTTCCAAGAGATGGAATAATAGAAGGATACCTATTCTCATAGTTGTAATAGTTAAGAGCATAATGTTTTATTCATAAACTAATGTTAATTTTGATATGTATGTGGAGAATATTCATAACACATGGGGTGATCCCACAATACTGGTTTGCAATTTTTGGCCAAACTAGACATTGAACTAATTTTTTAAAAAACTAAATCTTCACTTTCGGGCACCTATAGCTACTAAACCATGAGGAATTTGAAGATGATGCAAACTCTTGATTTGTGATGACAATTTTTTTTGTAGATTCTAAATATTTTTTTTTTTAAATGAATTAGATTGCATTTCTTTTTCCATCTCCTTCAAAAACTAGTTTTTATCGGTAAACACCATTTTTAAAGAGTGATGCTCACTGTAAACAACATAACTTTTTTTCTATGAAGGATAAAATTCTATTTTTTTTTAATTTAGCTTTGTAACCACGATATCTAACAAGTTCATTTGGTTTCATAGTGTTTTATTGAATATTTTTTCTTAATCAAGTTTTGAAGTCAAACCAATTATGATTTCGACATAGTCGGACCGTAAACAACTTTGTTTTTATATATCAAAATTTATTTTTTTTACTGGATCAAGGACATCAATACCTAGCTCAAACATATTTTTCATAAAAAAAAATTATAATCTACTATTTTTCCACATGTGTAGAACAGAGAGCATGATTTTCAATGAAAACCTTGTTTAATTAAACTAAAAATATATATAATAAAACCAAAATATATTAAAATTATATTTGATGGATAGCTCATTTCGAGGACTACCATCATCCAATTGGGTCTCTGAAGTTTCCTCCATTTTCATCCTCAACCTGAGCTTTGAAAGGAAAAATTATGTAGAAATTTGGTAGAAGAAGTGGGGAAGGGAAAAAAAGGGGGATTCAAGCGAACCCCCCTTTGAGCGAACCTCCCTTGTCTTGCATTTTTTCCTTTGTTTTCCTTTAAAAATGGCTCCAAAATGGATGACATCATCAAAAGGGGTTCGCTCAAAGGAGTAGTTCGAGCAAACCCCTTTTTGGGTTCGCTCGGACACCCCCCTTCGAGTGAACCCCTAAAAACCCAAAATTTTCTTCATGTGAGAGTTTTAACAATTTTCCTTCCTCAACAGAATTATAAACCAATTTTGTGAGATCACCCCATGGAAAATCTCTATTATGTTGAAGAAAACTTCCATCTCAGTCAAAAGCAATGTAAGGGCTCTTATTTTCCACTATAAACTTCCAATTTATCCTTCATCCTAAAATCTCTTCCATAAAATGCTTCCTAAATATATCTCTTAAATTACTTATATATAATAATTTATCAAATTCCTAATTTCACAAATTATTGTACCCTGAATCCCATTGTAATTTAAAAGCCTGAAATGATTAAGGCTCATCAAACAAAAATTGTATGTGAATAGATTTAATTTACACTTTAAAATTTTTAAGAAGCAGATGGATTCCTTACATCACAGACTCTCACAAAATAGAGTCCTAGCTTCTAGATTTGTTATTCAAAAAACCATGAAAGATATGGTTTAAAAATAAACTTAAGAAGACTAAGAAAATGGAAACGTGAATGCAAGATATTCTAGTCATTTGAATTGATCAAGATGACATGTACACAATGATATTAACTACTACTAATTTAAAATATTCATGAAAATCTACGCCTTGCTACATTTAAAGTTTGAATTAAAAATGTAAGCTAATAAGACATCTCAACTATAAAGAAGGTAAAATCTAAATCTATGTGAAAACATTCTGGAAAGCTAGAACTTACTACCTATAAGGCTTGATTTAGGAACAATTTCAGTTAAAAGACACCTCGCCTATAAACTAACAATCAAATCTGATGATATCTGAAAATATTCATTTGCGGCATAGATACAAATCAGATAACCACAAATATAAGTTTTATCAAAATCTCTGAAAAAATCACAGTTAGATAACTTCATAACTTATGTACACAATCACCTTTATCCATTTATGCCATAAAGAGGCAATTTTGATGAAACATAGGTTCAATCATTAATATTATTTTAGAGGGAAGAATGACTGTAATCTGTCACATGTTCATTCTGATGTTGAGATGCTTGATGAAGGGACCTCACAGTGTATCCCTGAAGGTCCATCGCATTTCTTATTGCAACAACAAGAGTATGGTAGACTTCATCTATGACATAACTGCCAGCTTGATAACAGAAAATAAACTACTTCAAAATTGTCTCATGCATTTCAACAAGATCAAATACTAAATAAAGATGAACATAAGTAGCAGCATTTCATTAAATAGAGAAGAATATACACTAAGAAGTGGATGAGCTTTCTATTGTTGTAAGTCATAAACTATTATGCAAAGATTGAAAACATTTTCTTATCAAATATTGATGCCCATTAGAACTTGATGTTAAAAGACAGAACCAATTTACTACTGCATATTTCATATAATAATAATAGCACATCGTAAAACCTTTAATACGTTATATAAAAAAATCACTTGAAGCTATATTTATGATTAAATCTTTTTTTAGCATCTTACCATGATTTGAAGCCTAGTACATGACCGGTTATATCCAAGGAAATATGGTTGTGCCTTATATTGGTCCGTAGATAGGTTAGATGTATGTAGAGGGGAAAGATCTATTTATACATCATATATTTTACATTTGAAAATCCTATTTCATCAAGGAGAATCTATGTTTGAGCAAAGTGTGTCATTTTATGGGTTCACCAAACATCATGTGATATATAGTGTCAACTTCATCATGGTTCATGGCACTCATTGTCAAAACCATAGAGCCTAACTCTCATCATGGTTCATGGCACTCATTGTTAGCACAAAAAAACACTAACAGTTCCAGCACAGTCTTTGATTCTAATAATAGAATGTTAGTGGAAAATGGCATTATCTTAATCTACAATTTTGGACATTATCTTAAAAATTTATTTTAAAACCTGAATTGTGCCTCAACAAGGTTCTAAGAACCTTATTGATGACTAATGGAGGTTTCATAACCTCACAAAATGTCCAACAATTAATATTTCACTTCTTTCTTGAGTATTGATTTAAAATTCTTCCTTTATGAATGTGTATTAATCTTTCTTTATCATTCCTCCAAGATCCTTTATGCATATCAAATGTGTCATCAAAAATTTATTTTTTTCCCTTGTCTTTGCACTCTTAATTTCTTCTCATCCCATCCTATAATACTAAGAGTCATTTTTCCAACATCGTGTCATGACTAGAGAGATGTTTGTAGAAGAAATGCTAAGATATTTACAAATTAATATCTTACAATTTCACAATGTTCTATGAGATTGGTTTTTGAATAGATAAAATCTCATTTGCATTTTAGACGTGCCTCATGGAATTGATATAGTTTACCATATTTTATTAAGTGTTTCATTATTTCAGATTTGTTAGAGAAATAGTTCTATCTCATTAGATGTATAAAACAAGTTTAATGTCTTCTTTATACTTGAATAGATGTCATGAAATGTGTTCCTTATAAGAATATCTATTGTCTTTCGTATATTATTGAATAATTTCATGTGTATGAATCTTGAGTTTTTGCACCTATGACATGATTGTTCATTTAAATAAATTTAAATTAAATGCAAGATTAAATTATTTCTGGTTTTAAAGTTCAACTTGTATATTAAAAATGTTTTAGTTTTGAAAAAATAATTTGTAATTTTATTTTTTTTGTTTTAATTATATGCAAATCTCATTATTTATATACATATGGTTGATGATCAAGGTTCTCATCATTCTCCTCAATCTAAGAACATGCTTAGACTAGGTCTATTTTTTATGAGGACAACATTAGGAGATTAGAAAATGCTTTGAGATGTTTAGAGCAAACTATTCATAACTCCCCTAATATGTCCAATAGAAATAGATTAGTTACTATTAGAGACAAGATTACATGTATGATTGATGTGATTCAATCATACAATCCATATGATGGCATTATCACTAAGCAATTTTATTTATATCTTGCCAAGAGTGTTACTAGCACTAAGAAATTTACATCTATTAATAGGACAGTTTCATTATATAATGTGCATAGCATGTTCCCTTTTTATAAGGGAAAAGATAGAATTAGAGGATATACAGTTACTAGGTTTACAAATGAGCTTGTTGCTCCATTTATATATCCTAGATGGTTGGCAACCCATCATAGATGGCCTCATAATGATGAGTTGCCATTTTATTTTTGTAAACAATTATATGTCGAGCTTCATTTATAGTTAGATGTGGACTACACATCTTTTCTTCGGCATGTTGGATAGGGTAGAGGAAGGTTCTCTGAAAAACTTGAATATAGACATCCAAATTTTCCACCGCCTATCAATAAGAGGGCATTAGTTGGTCCAAAACTTTTGGTTATTCCAAAACATTTGGAACCAGTAGCAATAGGGGATACAATAACAAGGCCTACCAAATGCAATGTTTTTGACAGTAATTCTACCATTATTACTCAGATCAATCAAATGTCATATGATTGTGTTGGTAGATACTTATTACAGTTGTGGATTAGTCTTCCTCCCATTGAGGCTACATCCAATACTTATGATATATTTATTCGTGTCAATCTATCATCACCATCATATGTGGCACATATGAGTGACGTGATTGTGAGTAATGTGTGTGTAGTCTCCATTACTAATTTACTAGCAACATACCAATTCATTAGTGGGGAGCATGGGATCCCTCTGGATGTTGTAGCAGCCCATATTAAACGTTGACATTCTGCTACACAAATGAACTGCCAGAGGGAGGAAACTTCACATGGTACATGAGGGTACTAGGATATTCCACACCATCCTACAGCCCTTGTGCATCATGTTTTGAATGATCCTACAACTTGTCCAGGCTCTTAGCATGTTCCAGATTAGGTTGAGGTTACTATAGCTAATCTTGTTCCTGGCACATATAATGCACTTCTTTTTGGCACTAGTACTATACCATGTACAAGTGTCCCAACGATGTCCTTGCATTCTTGTGAGATCAATGGGATTGATAGAGCCCTCCAAGATGCAGCATGGGTACTTGAATAATTTATATATAAATTGCATTCAAAAAATTCACATGTATATTAAATAAATTTGATTTTAAAGTAGTTCTAAATCTTGATTGAAATCGTGTATTTAAAAATTTCCAGCAGTATGGTGGTTTACTAGGCTTTGGAGATTTGGAGCATGCTAGCAATCCTATGCATTATACATTTGAGGTACATAAATAATATTTAAATTACTTGATACATTCACACATTGAACTTGTACACTGTAAGTTTTAGATAACTTTACATATACACATGTGTATTAAATTAAATTACATGTACTTTGGTGTGTAGAGCTTGGGACAAGGTATGGGATAGGGATCAAGACAGGGATCAGGATAGGGATTAGGACAGGGATCAGATTCATATATCCATACTAGTCCTATTAGACATCCTCCTCTTTGAGTTATTTTACATGCACACACGTGTTATATATCTTTCAACATTATGGAACTCTTATTATGATTTATCACATTATATACATTTTACATTATGGTTTACATCACATTATGGTTTGTCACATGTTATATGTACACTTATATATACATTTCTCGTTATGGTGTGTCACATGTGTTATGTTTCTTATTATGGTTTGGACCACATTATACACTTATATATACATTTTATATTATGATTTGAATATGATTTATTTAAATTAATGATCTCTAGTTATAATGAGTTGTCAACCAATTAAATTAAATTTTATTTTATTTATTTATTATGGTTATATCTTTAGTTACATGACCATACTTATTATGATCTCATAGCTTTTGGTTCTAAACCATTGTGCATAGTTGCATGACTAGATTAATAGTTATATGATACATACAAAGATTTCAATATTGTTAATTGCTAAAAAATAAGTGGGTTCATATTATTTTAAAGTGAAAAAATTGCAATGTTAGAATCCTCACCTTGCATTTCATTCTTTTATAATGCTCTTTCTTGATCTTTTTTTAATTTGTATAATTTGAAAAATTAGATAAAGTCATGCCAAACCACGTGACCTCATGTCCATTATTATTCAATTTCATCTTAATTTCACTACTACTCAAATTTAGGAACCTTTTGGTTTGACTATATTTGCTCTAGAATTAGAGAGAAAGGATCCAAATTGAGAACCAATTTTACTTTTTTTCTCCACAACTACATCTTCATTCCATGTGTGTATTTTCTTATTTATTTAGCAAGTGCCTTAGATTAAATTTTATTTTTTCTTATATGTTCAATCAAAATTAGAGTAGTAAATTTAGAATAAGCTTGATTAAATTTAGATTGTATTTATTCATAGTAGGAGTAGATTTTTTAACTTTAAAACTATACTAAATCTATTATATGTCAAATTAGAATTTAATATCTAAAAACCTTAATAGAAAAGTCATCTTTTTCTTTCCTAAATATTTCAAATCTTAGTTTTATTAACTTCTATGGATTGAAAATGATTATTCAATATCATGTAAATTCACATTCAAAATTGATTCCAACCTACATAAATTTCCTATTTTATAATTCTATTTTGGCTTCTAAGGGCTCTTGTTTTGATATTCAGTTGGAAAAAATAGTTCAAACTAGTAGAAAACCAAGTCACTCTTTAATGAATCAATTTTCATTTTCTAATAAAATTATAGGTGTTAAGACCTGCCCAAATTATGATTTTGAATTAGTGAACTAGGTGCCAAAATTATGATTTATATAAATTCAACTATTAAATTTTTAGTGTGGAAAATCCTAATAAAGGTTATAATTTTTCAATTTGAAATCAATCAAAGGGCCATGCCTACTTCTATTTGTTCCCAACCTTAATGGTGTACATCTTTGTTGTATTCCCTTTAAAGTTGAATAACTTGGTGAGATATTGGATGTGCTTTGATATACATACAATATGGTGGTTCTATGTTTTTAACTAGAAAATATTCATCTTAAACTCCTTAAAATATCACACTTGTGGTGTTTGTGATTGCATGAATATTGGTTATTTCATTATAAGTTATAATGGATTTCATCATACAATTAAAAATTAAGGCTTAAAATTAGTATATCATTATCAACTCATTTTATGTTGAAATTTCTCTAAAACATGGCATCTTTAATTATGTATCTAATAAAAATGGCATTGGATTCTTTTAATTATAACTTAGATGAGTCGTGCTCTTATGGGAAAATAATCATTGATAACAACATATTAGCATATTCTTGGTCTCTTTTGCATTATGGAAAACATGAATATGAAAATTTAGACATCCTTATCCTATTTCAAATTATATGATAATTATAGATTTGATTGACACGTGATCATGGGTAGATCCTACTTGTAGAGATTCTTATCTAGTTTAAAAATCTACTATAGAAAACAATTGTACCTACTAACATTGTACCTAGTTTATCTAGTGCTAAACAAACTTCTATAGAAAACATTGTAATGGGCTTTCAAGTTTCCACTAAATACACCTTAAGAAAGCTTTATAAGCAAATAAGATCACAAAAAAGAAGGCTTTATGGACTACTAATTCATGCAATGTCTATCTAATTATATGTATGTAGATTTATATTCAACATATATATCGACCTATATCTAAACTTGACCGAGCTTGAAAATATCCATCTAATCCAACAAAAAATCCAAATTTAGATCACCACATGGAATCAAAAATTATTTGAATTCAATATATATAATAAAAAGATTTTCAAAATTAGGTCCAAATGTTACATGTATATATCCAGTCATATATCCAATCATATCTAAAATATATATGTACATTTAATGTGACAAATATTTGGAGGATCTCTAGCACAGTTTGCAATAGAGTGTGTAACTTTTAATTTTGCACATTCCTCACCCTGATCGCAATAACAATAGAAATGTGACACATAATGCCACATGTTCTAATAGTGCATGGTTGCAACTTTGTAAAGCTCAGAGGTTTACAAAATTGTGATGGCTTGAGAGAATGTGATGCAATAAAATCTTGACAGGTGGTTGATAGCTAGAATGTGGTAGGGACCATTCTCAAAAAATTGCTATAATTGTTTTAATAGTGCATGGGTACATCAATATTTGTAAATCTAATGGCTCTAGGGTGATTTTGGAGGGTTGAGTTTGCAAGTCTAGTGCTCCAAACATAATTTCATTCCAGAATGTAATTGCTACCGTCATAAAATACAATTTAAAATTAAAAAAAAGCTTCATGCTTGAAATTGTTGGTATTAGTCATTCTAATTTAATTTCTTGTAAATATGTGTACATTAGTAGGTTAGTTTATGTGTAGGTTTAATTTAAATTGGTCATTCTCCATCAAGCTCAAAATTCAACAATTGGTAAGGTAAAAATTCATGCATCATTTTGCTTAAATTTTGATTTAAAATATACATGTCGACATTTACATTCTCAAAGTGATAGTACATATAAAGGTGCTTGCAAAATGTACACACAAAAGTTACAAAATCCTACTAGTAGTAGAAGGAAATATTCACATGCATTTATCAACATTTCTTCACTCCTTGCTCTTCCTAATCATATTGTAAAACTTCATTCCTGAGAAAATCATATCCCACGGTAGTCAGCTAACGATGTTCCACTAAAGAGACATTATGGAAATTCGACACAAAAGGATGTCAGGTTACAACAACTCCTTCATTTAAGAAGTGTGGAATATCCCTTTGTGCAAGGATTCCCACTCCAATGCATGTAGCAACCAAAACATCCCTAGGCCTCCTAGATAATCCTCTTGAACCATAAGATTCACCAGGAATAATATATCAACCTACAGAACTCCAATGTCCAGTAAAGAAGCCATGAACCATGAATAGATATTGGTGTGCATATGATATTTATCCACAACTTCTACAAATTCATAGCCCAACACCATCTCAATAGCGACTCTAGTCCATTTGGTGTGTATCTTGAAAATATTTCTTTAAGTTGATGGCTAGTAATTGCTCCTAAGAAGGCCAATTGTCGTCGAGAACTTATTAGACAAATTGATGTATCCAATTCCATACCAATTTTTACACTAGAGATTTAATCAAGATTATGATGAACTTCATCAATAATGTCAACTAAATTTATAGAAAAATTTGGTTCTGCATCCCACTATGGTGTTCAGCATGAGCCAATAGTTAAAACATTTAATGCAAAAGATATTAAATAATTTTATCAAGGATCTTCATCATGTTATTGTACCTTGAGTTATGGTTCTTTTCCTAGAAGTGAAACGAAATGATTATGATTTCTAAACAAGAAATTTAATTTTTTCAAAAGAATAATTAAATCCACATTGGAAAAGGTATGTAATTGAGGGTAGGAAAATCAAAGGGTGAGCCAATTGTTGCATTCGCACTTTGTCAGAACATGGGAGAGTCATTGCAAATGTTATTTGGATTGATATCTGAATGCAAGCATATTACTTTGAAGCATTGAAAGGATACAAGAATTAAATGGCTTGTTGTACCTTAATCATTATCAATATCAACTCCAAACAAACTTCGCTCACTTCTTATCAAAACTTATAAATTTGCTAACTTAATCATTATAATTTAGCATTTGATATTTTTTCCACCAACACTATGATTTTTATTCGCATACAAGTTTAATTCACCACGAAAATATTTTATTGGTTTGAGTACAAGTTTAATTCACCAACAAAAATATTTTATTGGTTTCAAAATAGGTTCAATTCGCCAATGAAAATATTTTATTGGTTTTTATACAGGTTTAATTTGCCAATGGAAATATTTTATTGTTTTGAATACAAGGTTAATTTACCAACAAAAATATTTTACTAGTTTTAATACAAGTTTAATTCGCCACAAAAATATTTTATTGGTTTGAAAACAAGTTTAATTCGCTAATGAAAATATTTTATTAGTTTGAAAATAGGTTTAATTCGCTAATGAAAATATTTTGTTGGTTTCAATAAAAGTATAATTCGCCAAGATTTTCTACAAAATTTTAGGTGATTAAAAAAGTTTCACCAATAGAATTAATAATTTTTCCCAAAAAAATTGCCAATAGAATTAATCTTTTTTCGAGAATAATGCAATATTTTCTAGGTTTTATACCTTTTTCCCACAAGGAAGTTTCTTAAAGTTAGCCCTGACCATCAAACTAAAGATGTAAATCATCTAGAATAGCATGATCATATGGTTGATTTATCATCCAATCTTGAGGATAGCCTCAATGAAGATGCTTTAGATCATCGTATTGACAATGTGAGTAAAATTGACTAGATGCAACAAACTAATGAGTCGAATTTATTGGAGGAACAAACTAATGTCAACCTAGAGAGTGTTATACTTTGGAACAACATGGGACTCTTGTAATTCAAGCGAAGAAGAATAGTGTCAAACTATTTTTCAAGTGAGATTGATTAGATTGATTACTTATAACCCATTATTTCATAATGATTAGTCATATGAGATCTATAGAAGTTAATAAAATGAATTGAATGTTGAATCAATTGAGTGTGGTGATGTTTTTAGCACAAATTCTTGTATATCGTGTTTTAATCATTCTAATCTTGCTAATGCTTATAATGATAAGATAATTGTGATGGTAAAATGTGATGGAGTGTTTCAACTACCAAAAGGACTTTTGTGCTACTTCAAGCCTTCAAACATGCATATTTTAGAGGATTGTACATGCCTTGCATGCCACTCTGCCAGAAGCATTCTACCATGACTCATATTTGTAAAATCTGAATAGTGGATGATGAAAAGTCAAGTTGAGCCATCAAATTTTGTTGAGGATATTATCTTCCTCTATAAATGCAATGCATTTCTCTTTGCTAAGGGTTAGAACATCATTTTTAAACTACTATTGAAAAAATTTCATGTTGTTGGTAAATTTATATTTCTAAACTATTCTGAAAAATTGTTGATATCAATGGAACTTGTAAAGACCTTTTTTTAGTTTACTTCATGGTTTCCAAGCATTTTAGCTAGATTTTCATTATGAATGTAATGAATATTTGATGAATCTATTGTTCACACTGTTGCAAGAATGATGGTGTTTTCATTGATGTTAACCAAGAAGTCTATTAACTGGTGTTGTCATTGATGTCAACTATGGGATGAAGATGTTGAGGATATTGAGAAAATTGTGAAAAAGAGGAAAACAAGTTGTGCATGTGTAGTTGAGACCTTGAGGAAGTGTTGTGAGTACATGGAGCTATTCTTTTGTTGTGGAGTCTGAAGGTGAGTTGGAATAAAGTAATAAGTTAAGATGATGTCTCTGGTACTTGGTTTCCAAGTTCTTTTGAGAAAATTTAATAAATAGAGTAACTATGTTGTGCAATGTTCATAGTATGCTTTGGTATTGTGATTCACATTTTTCTGTGTTGATGCTATGCCTATGCAGATCTTACAAGTTATGCAAGGTTGTCATAGGTTGCTATATTCAGAATTTGGGTTTTTGGATCGTTGTACAGTGCAAGATATTTTCACCAGTGTGTGAACCAGTTGTTCAGTGATCTTTTATGTGGTCTAGGAGAAATGTATTTGCTTCGCGTTTCTCCGCTATTTGACTTCAGGTCATGCAGATTTGGGAAGTTGCTTATAATTTTTTTATCTTTTTGTATTCCAATTTTTACTTTATTTGGTGCAGTATCGTGTGAGTTTCATTTATCAGTATGCAAATAAGGGTTATCAGTTGTCCTGAGTTAAAGTATTTGTTGATGCGAGCTTGAATGAAGTGTTTGATGAATCTTAAGTAGTTCATGGATTATTTTGGATTGATTTCAAGTAAATTATGTTATCTGAAACTTTTGGCTTGATTTAAGGAAGTGTGTACTTAATGTTTATGGTGTTTTGCACAGGTGTTGGTCAACATTGTGTTTAATACTGCATGCAAGGCTTGTGGAAGCATGTTGAAGTATGTTGAGATTTATTTGGGTCCTATTTAAGGATTTATGTAGGTTGCCTTTCGTTCCTTTCCACCACGGGAATGCTTAGGTGCTGACCTATTTTGAATTTGAATGTATAACGGCTAGTGGACGACATTGGAGAAAATTTTTGAGGTAGAGTTTGATATAAATATGTATGGTGTTGATGCAAGAGGGAGAACAAAAGAGTAAGAAGTAAGATAGATGCGAGATTGATGCAAGTAATGTGTGTGATGCAAAATTGAGTAGAGCAGTGTGAAGTTCATGTTAGGGTTCTTGAAGGTAGTGAGCTGAAGGCATCCAAAATATTTCATGTGAGAATGCAAAAGTGTGTGAGCAATTGTGGTGGACTCCTTGTTGCATTGAGAAGTGTTTTCTCTATGTAACATTCTTCTTCTATCTTCTTGTATTCTTTCTATGACAATGAGCTTGGCTATGAGCCTTTTTGGACAGTGTGTCCTATTCTGGCAGTGGGCCCCTTTGTACCAATTTTTCTATTACTTATATTGTGAGCTAATCCTCATTTTCGTTTTTCCCTCATTGGGTTTTCCACATAAATCAGGTGTTCTCTTGTACATGGTGTTGTGATTTCAGTTTTTGTTATCTACATTTCATGTTTAATCAAACTAATAGAATAAGGATTTAATGAATGCTTGTGGATTTGATTACTACTAAGGGTTTTGAAGGTTTAATTTTCTATAATTGATTCACCCCCCCTCTCAGTTGTCTCGTTTATTTCAACATTTGGTATCAGAGAAAGGCTCCTTGAAGAAGAGCTTAACCGCTTGAGGTAGATCTGGGATGACGAACAAGATTCCTTTGGAATATCCTAGATTGGATGGCTCAGATTATGCATTTTGGAAGACAAAGATGGAAGGATATTTTTCTACTCAAGGATATGAGATTGAGAAGGCTTATCAAAATACATATACTCCACCTCCAAATGGTCTGATACAAATGCAGAAATCAAGGCACATGAGATCAATGCTAAGGCAAGTTTATTATTGTGAATATTCTTTCAAATAATAAATTAGTTAAAGTTATGATTATGAAGACTATTAAAGAAGTTTTGGATAAGTTAGAAAGCATTTATGAAGGAAATCCGAAAGTAAAACAAGCAAAGTTACATAACTTGAAGGCACAGTTTGAAATGATGCATATGTCTGAAGATGAAACAATTAAAGGCTACATACAGAGAGTTGATGAATTGGTGAGAAATATGAGAGGCCTTGGTGCAACAATTAAAGAATCTAAAGTGGTGAAGAAAGTTATGAGATCTCTTCCAGATTGTTATAGTGAAAAAGTATCTGCTATTGAGAAAATTGTTGATTTTGACAATTATTCTAGAGATCAGTTGATTGGTACTCTAACTGCATTTGAAATAAGAAAAATGAAGAAAGGTACAAAAGTAGAGACTGTTGTCAAGGTTGGTAAATCAAAGACGGTTGAAGATTTAGGTGATCAAGATCTTGATGATTTGGAAGCTAACTTTGTGAGGAAGATGATAAAGGGCACCAGTAAATACAAAGGTAAATTACTTTTCAAATATTTTAGTTGTAGTGAGATAGGTCATTATGCTTCTAGATGTCCAAAAAGAGCTCTAAACAATAAGAACAATGAAAATAAAGGAAATATGATTAAGAAAGCTTACTATGTGAAAGAAGATGCTGGTATTTTTTATGATGAATCTGATTTGGATATTTTGATTATAATGAATGTCTATTTTTGTCTATAAAAGAAGAATCTAGTTCTGCTAACCTTGAAATTTATGTGAAGGAAAGTATTCAGGAGATGAAGGATAAGGTTGAAGGTACTTTGGTATCTACTTTTCATGTCAAAGAGGATAAGAATTACCGGGTTGATGATAGTGGTTTCTTTAATCATATGACTGGAGACAAAAGTAAGTTTGTTAAACTTGAAAAGTATGATGGAGGATTAGTTAAATTTGGAGATGATTTGGGAGCTAAGATTTGTGGAATAGGTTCAATCAGTTTCGATGGAAAGCATAATACTAACAATACTTACTATGTTAAGGGCTTACGACATAATCTCTTGAGTGTCGTACAAATGTGTAGCAAAGGGTATAATATTATGTTTAAGGATGAAGCATGTGAGATCCAGAAAGGGTCCAGAACTATGATTGTTGTTGGTAAGAGAACAGATGGAAACATCTATCAGCTTAAGGGTGTTGATGATCATTGTTTTGTCTTAGATTGATGATAGTTGGTTATGGCACTGAAGGATGTGTCACATGAATTTTGATAACTTGGAAAGAATTGGTTCAATTCATGTTGTGAGAGATTTACCTAGAATCACAAAACCTATCAATGTTGTTTGTGAGAGTTGTCAATTTGGAAAACAAACAAGGAATAACTTTAAGGGAAAGGAATAATTTGCGACTGGATTGATAGAATTAGTGCATATAGACCTTTGTGGTCCTACAAGGGTGAGAAGTCTACAAGGTGACAGGTACTTTATTCTTTTGATTGATGATTATTCTAGAATGGCATGGGTTACTTTTCTTAGAGAGAAATTTGGTGCATTAGATAAATTCAAGGCATTTAAAGATGTGGTTGAGAATGAAATGGATTTGAAAATAAAATATTTGAGGTCTGACAAAGGTGGTGAATTCACCTCCAATGAGTTTAACATGTTTTGTGAAGTTCATGGAATAAAGAGGAATTTTTCTACCCCTAGAACTCCACGATAGAATGGACTTGTTGAAAGGAAAAACATAACTATTCAAGAAGTTGCAAGGACTATGATGAAAGAGACAAATCTATTGCAAGTCTACTGGAGAGAAGCTATTCATACTACTGTTTACATACTTAATAGAGTTCAAGCTAAAGCTAACAATACAAAGACTCCTTATGAGTTATGGTATGGAAGGAGTCCTACTGTGAAGTACTTTAGAGTGTTTGGAAGCAAATGTTACTTCAAAAGAGAAGAAGAAAACTTAGGAAAGTTTGATGCAAGGTATGATGAAGGTATCTTCCTTGGATATTCTGTTAGAATCAAAGCTTACAGATGTTACAACAAAAGGTTGAGAAAGATAGTTCAAAATGCAAATGTTAAAGTTGATGAAAACTTGCAAAATTTTATTGCAGTAGATGGACATGTGTTAGATGAACCTAATTGCAGAGAGGTAGAAGAAAAAGCTGATGAACAAGAAGTGTAGAATGAAGAGGAAGAAGCTCCAGAGAAGACCCCTAAAACCCCTAAGTATGTGTAAAAGAATCATTCTGAAGATTAGATCATTGGAGACAAAAGGAAAGGTGTATTGACAAGAAGCAAAGTTGTTGAAGCTGAGGTAAATTAATGTTTACTTTCTAAAGTTGAACCTAAATTAGTGAGTGAAGTATGTAAGGATGAGCATCGGATGAAAGCAATGGAAGAACTTATGCAGATAGAGAAGAATCAGACTTGGGAATTGGTCCCTAGATTGGAAAACAAAAACACAATTGAAACTAAATGGGTATTCAGGAACAAGCTGAATGAGAATGGAGTAGTAAGAAACAAGGCAAGACTTGTGTGTAAGGGTTACTCACAAGTAGAAGATATATATTTTGAGGAGACTTTTTCTCTTGTGGCTAAGATGAAAGCTATCAAAATTTTCTTAGCATTTGCAGCACATAAATATTTTAAGGTCTATCAAATTGATGTGAAGTCTGCTTTTTTTAATGGAGAATTGGAAGAAGAAGTTTACATGGAACAATCGAAAGGCTTTCAGTTGTCAAATCAACCAGATATGGTATGTAAGTTGAAGAAGGCTCTATATGGTTTGAAGCAAGCTTCCAGAGCTTGGTATGCAAGATTGGACGGGTACTTGATATAGCAAGGATTCAGTAAGGGCTTCGTAGATAGTAATCTTTACTTTAAAATTGAGGTTCAAACAAAATATTGATAGTAGTTGTATATGTGGATGATATTATCTTTGGTGGAAATGAGGCTATGTGTAATAAATTTTCTGAAGAAATGAAAATAGAATTTGAGATGTCAATGTTTGGGGAGATGAATTTCTTTCTTGGGCTACAAATCAATCAAACAAATAAAGGGATTTTCATTTCACAATCTAAGTATGTCAAAGAAATGTTGAAGAAGTTTGGAATGGATGACTCCAAACTAGTATGTACTCCTATGGTGTCTAGTTGTAAATTGAGCAAAGATGATGATTCACCTAAGGCTGATCAGAGCAAGTATAGATCTATGATTGGTGGACTATTGTATTTGACTATTACTAGACTAGATATCATGCACGCAGTTTATCTTATGGCTATATTTCAAGAAGATCCTAAAGAAACACATGTTGCAACTATAAAAATAATATTTAGATATTTAAGAGGCACATCAGATTATGGGTTGTGGTATCCTAAGGATACTAATTTCACATTGAATGCTTATAAAGATGCAGATTGGGCTAGTTGTGTTGATGACAGGAAAATTACAAGTGGTGGTGCATTCTTTCTTGGATGTAGATTAGTGTCATGGCTAAGTAAGAAACAGGATTTGGTTTCTTTATCCACTGCAGAGGTTGAGTATATTGCAACAACATCATGTTGTATATAGGTATTATGGATGAGATAGGCATTGAAGGATATCAGAGTTGTATATGATGAACCTATATCTATCTTTTGTGATAATACAAGTTTAATTAACATTTCAAAGAAGTCAGTGATGAATTCAACGAAAAATCATATATCTATCGGGTATCACTTTTTGAGAGAGAAGGTCATGGAGAATGAAGTGAAGCTTGAGTATGTTCCTACAAAGGATCAGATTGATAATATATTTACTAAGGCTCTTCCTAAGGATACTTTTGAGTATTTTTGGGAGAAGTTGGGGGTTATTTCCCCTCCTTTCTTGAACTAGATGCATATGGAGATGCATCAGTCCAGTGGATCTATGGATCTATCTCTTTTTCTGGACTGATGTTGGTGGCTACCTCTCAGGGGTAGTAGGTAGTGTCATGTGTTTTCATTGTATTGCTGATTTAGTTGGGTGTACTCCTAAGGGGGAGTATTTAGAGCAGGTATTTTTGGTTCAGTGTCAAAGAGGGAGAACAATGCAAAATATTTTATCCTTTTCCATTGATGTCAAAGGGGGAGAGAATCATGTGAAAAAGAACTTATCTACTAAGGGAGAGAGATAATCATGTATGGTATTAGGAGAGAGTGTTCAAAGTTGTGTGGTCTTTGGTGGCTTTTCACATCTTGTGTTGCCATCAATGACAAAGGGGGAGATTGTTGCAAGAATGATGGTATTGTCATTGATGTCAACAGGAAGTCTATCGACTAGTGTTGTCATTGATGTCATCTATAGGATGAAAATGTTGAGGATATTGAGAAAATTGTGAAAAAGAGGAAAACAGGTTGTGCATGTGTAGTTGAGACCTTGAGGAAGTGTTGTGAGTACATGGAACTATTCTTTTGTTGCAGAGTTTAAAGGTGAGTTGGAATGAAGTAATGAGCTAAGATGATGTCTCTGGTAGTTGGTTTCCAAGTTCTTTTGAGAAAAATTAATAAATAGAGTAAATTGTGTTGTACAATGTTCATAGTATGCTCTAGTATTGTGATCCGCGCTCTTTCTATGTTGATGCTATGCTTGTGCAAATATTACAAGTTATTCAAGGGTGTCAAAGGTTGCTATATTCAGAATTTGGGTTTCTGGATTGTTGTACAGTGCGAGATATTTTCACCAATGTGTGAACCAGTTGTTCAGTGATGTTTTCTATGGTATGGGTGTATTTGCTCCACATTTCTCCACTATTTGACTTCGGGTCATGTAGATTTGGAAAGTTTCTTATAATGTTCTTATCTTTCTATATTCCAATTTTTACTTGATTCAGTGTAGTACAATGAGTTTCATTTATCAGTATGCAAATAAGGGTTATCAGTTGTTTTGAGTTGAAGTATTTGTTGATGCGATCTTGTATGAAGTGTTTGATGAATCTTAAGTAGTTCGTGGATTATTCTAGATTGAATTCAAGTGAATTTTGTTGTCTGGAACTTTCAGCTTGATTTAAGGAAGTGTGTACTTAATGTTATGGTGTTTGGCACGAGTGTTGGTCGAACTTGTATTTAACACTACATGTGAGGCTTGTGGAAGTGTGTTGAAGTATTTTGAGATCTATTTGGGTCCTATTTAAGGATTTATGTAGGTCACCTTTCGTTCCTTTCCACCATGGGAGTGTTTAGGTGTCAACCTATTTTGAATTTGAATGTATAACAACTAGTGGCCAACATTGGAGAAAGTTTTTGAGGTAGAGCTTGATATAAATATGTATGGTGTTGATGCAAGAAGGAGAACGAAAGAGTAAGAATTAAGATAGATGCGAGATTGATGTGAGTAATGTGTGTGATGTGAAATTGAGCAGAGCAATGAGAATTTCATGTTAGGGTTCCTGAAGGTAGCGAGCCGAAGGCATCTGAAATCTTTCATGTGAGAATTTGAAAGTGTTTGAGCAATTGTGGTGGACTCCTTGTTGCATTGAGAAGTGTTTTCTCTATGTAACATTCTTCTTCTATCTTCTTATATTCTTTCTATGGCAGTGAGTCGTGGTCGTGAGCCTTTTTGGACACTGTTCCTATTCTGGTAGTGAGCCCCTTTGTACCAGTTTTTTATTACTTATATTGTGAGCTAATCCTCACTATGGTTTTCCCTTCATTGGGTTTCCCATTTAAATTTGGTGTTCTCTTGTCCATGGTGTTGTGGTTTTAGTTTTTGTTATCTACATTTCATGTTTAATCAAACTACTAGAATAAGGATTTGATGAATGCTTGTGGATCTAATTACCGTTGAGGGTTTTGAAGGTTTAATTTGTTACAACTGATTCACCCCCCTCTCAATTGTCTTGTTCATTTCAACACACATTACTTGCAATCTATTAACTATAAGCTTTCATGTGTAATTAGTCTAAACATTGCATTTTAATTATTATAAAGCATCTTATTGAACTACACTAGTGTTGGGTGTTTAATGGGTCTTTATGGTATTGATTTTCTTTAAAGATAGCACTTCTCTTATGATATTGTGATTCATCTAGTTAAGTAAGAAATAGTAAAATAATTGATTTATCTACTTATGCATTCACATAGTGTAATGGAAGTTCAAAATTTAGGATCTATCTAAACCCTTTTTCTTCATCCCCCTCCTTTTCACTTTTTTATAATCAATGGTTAGTTTAGGAACCAACATCACACATTTAATATCTAATTAACAAGTATTTTTTTCATAAACCATTTTCAGATTGTAAGGTTGGGATACAACTTTTGGGTTAAGAATAGTGCAAATCTATCTTTTGGACCTAGCCCTTATTTTAGGATTCCAATAGAATAACTATGCAAATCACTTCATGTGGTTTCGGGTCCCTGTAAACTTTGTTTGTAAACTTTGTGGTTTCGGGTCCCTGTAAAACCCGTTTTTTTCTCTTTCAAAAACTATGCAAATCACTTATGTTAACAACAAACAAAACGAACAACTAATCTATCTCACTAGCCAAGACCTAGCTATAAGGGACTTTGTGGTAGTCATTTGTCATCTTAGAACTTGATTTCTTTTCAGGAGAAGTGAGATTCCTAGAATTTCATCTTAGTTGACAAACATGTCAAAACGCTCATCAACACCAAGAAATAGGTCTTCACTAAAGATCAACAAATCCCTACATTACCAAACCTATACACCTATAACTCAAGAGTGATTCCAATTAATCTCTTTCTTCTCTACAAATCATTGGAGGTATCCCTTTTCCTCCAAGTATAAAATAAAATAGCTCTAAATTGATTAATAAATTATGAGTAAATAGAGCTCAATGGTGTTACTATATAGCTTCTAAATGTTATGTTATTTCTCAAGAATTACCATCCAAGGTAAGATTATCCTTCATCCTTTATTTTCATGCAACAAACAAAATTCAACCAATGATTGTGTTTCACCTCAATACACATGCTTACACTTGATGTAGAAACTAACGAATCTATAAATCTAAAATCTCACTAGAACTCCAAAAATGTGCCAAGAGGACAAATAATACACAAGACAACAAAACATGTCTTTTTGGGTGATACAACATTGCATGATCTCTAAGATGCTCCCACATCGCACCTACATTAGTTTTGCAAATCAATTAGGCTATTTCTAAAACCATCCCTACTCTAGTTATATACTACAATACACTCATCAACTTGAATCACTTTTGTTGGGGTAATAATATTCCTTGCAACAATGCTATATGTGATTGAACATTAGGTTGGCTAATCAAGTAGTTTTGGTAGTCTTAACAATTACTTACAAAACATTCTTAGAAAGGAAAAATATGCCACATGGGTGTTTGTTGGGAGCAGTAGAGGTGGAAGTAGTAGAGGAAGTCAAAGGGGTAGTTTATTCAGGCAACGACCATTTTTTCCTATCTTAGGTGTCATCTATTTTTCCCAATTATTGGTTGTGTGTTTTCCTTTCTTTGGCATGGCTAATCATTTATTCAAAATGGTGATACTTTTCCTACATTGCATCATTAATTCCTCTTGTGCGCAACATTTATTTTCCTTCTTTGGTGGTGTATTTCTCCTTCATTGATGGTGACTATTTCTTTTCCCTAGGAAACTATTTTCCAATGATTATTCCCCACCTTTTCCACACAATCATTTTTCATTTCTTTTTCAATTGTGGTTATTCCTTCCATTTCCCTAAGTAATCATTTTATTGGTTTAGTAGCACCATTCCCCTATTTTAGACAACTATTTACCTTGGCTAGGGCAACAATTGTTTGAGGACCATATAATTTTCCTATTGGATAGGCATTAATTGTTATCCATTGTGAGTAGTGTCAATTTACCTCTTGGTAGTGATCATTCATGCTTTTAAGAAGTGAAAATCTAAAGGGATGGAGGCAAAAGGTGAAGCGCTTGAGGGAAGAGAAGCCTCCCTATTATATAGTTTGGAAACACATTTTTTTGCACATTGGCTAGTTAGATAGTGTTAGTCAAAGCCAAGAGGATGGTTGTCTAACAGTGAGTTGAAGCCATGCAAGCTAACTAGATTGTTGAAGCCAGTAAGCAAAGGGTGTAAAAAGAGATGAAGAATGTTGCTACAAGTGTGGTGAAGAAGCTTCCTTTAGGCATCTAGATGAGTGGTCATTGTTGTCCTATTGGGTGGTGGTAAAAGTTCATTCTCAACAAGTTGCATATTGATCCAATGGGGCTGATGCAACCAAGTTTTTGGATTACTATATATGTGGAGTAGTGGATCCTTTTTCAAGGATTTTAGTGCTAAAATTCCATATCTCTATTCAATGGAGGTTGTGATCCTTCATTTACAACTACTATGGATATTGTTGTGGGTCCATATCATATTTAGGATAGTATATAGATGTGATGAAGCTCAAAATCAAAGCTTTTGTAAAGCTTGTGAGGTGATGTGTACACATGTACTACTATGGATTAATGGCATGAGCAAGATTTCTCAGTTGTCTTGGAGTTTTCTTCTCATTTGAGGGTTTCTCCAAAGTTAACCTTAGCTTTTACACTTGTGTGTGTGATTGGAAGGTTGATTTGTTTCCACATGTTTGAGTTGTTCTCTATTTTTCCTTTATTTACAAATGGCACAACAATCAACATCCATTATAGGTGGTATTGGTGCATGTTAAGTAGCTTTGAGTGCTTATCATTAAATCTATCTATTGATGACTAAGCGTGCAAAATAAACACCTAGTTTATAGATTATTACCCAGTTGAAAGAAATAGTATTTTTGTTTGGGAGAACCTTTACATACTAGGATATTGGTCTAGACCAAAATTGTTATTGATATTTTCTTAAAAACTCACTATTATATTATGGTTTTTCTATATGAAGGGATGCATGTTCAAAGGCGAGTAATCTTAATGGCATCACTATATATACTTCATATAGAATTAACTATGTACTACACTAAGAACCTTAAGTAAAAGCATGGGACTTTGCTTCAAGTTTCTCTTGAAATTTATTATGAACTTCACTATGAATATGATGTTCAATATAATAATGTTTATATTTAGAAGATCGGTCTTAGGGTTTGAAAAGTCTTAGACAAACTAATATATAAGTGATTATTTATCATTATTAAGTTCTTAAGGTCATTGTGCATTATTGTTGTATGACTAAGACAGGGAAAAGTCCATTAAAATATTGTTGTATACCTAATAAATGTTGAAGATTTTATCTTGAGTAATTGTTTTGTGATTGATTTGAACTTACTTATGAAGCAGTATTCCTAAGCAAAATATCATTGTGGTCTCAAAACTTTCATGTATTTTTGAATTCAAGCATTTATGAACTATATAAGTGAAACTAATAGATAGATATATGACATATATGGACCATCTAACTCAAATGAAATAGCATTCTCTCTAAACAATAATATATCACATATTTATGTAGATCTCTCATGAATTCTTAAATTTAAATAATTAAATAAAGTTTGTTGATCATATTTTGAATATAAACATTTGCCAAATCATCTATATACACAAATAAATAGTCTTAGTAGTCTAAAAATTTTAATAATAAATATATATTGTATTGCAAAAATCACCTCTCAATCTTTTGACTCAATAATTAATTGTTTATAATCCATTTTTTATACTCTTCGATAAAGATTTTAGGGATTACAAAGCTTATTCATTGGACAAAACCAAAAGGTTGCAAAAGTATCAATAAAAATTACTATTATATCACACTTGGAAGAGACACAACCCCAAGAAAATTTCAAAATGTTAGACATCAATAAAAATTACTATTATATCACACTTGGAAGAGACACAACCCCAAGAAAATTTCAAAATGTTAAACATCATAATCATTACTTACAGGGTAATTTGAATATGTATGTAGAGAATGGCAAAATGCAGTCCACATGCGCATTAAAAAACTAATCATATACAACTTTTTAATAACTACTCTCCAAAAGTCAATGATTGTCAACCTATGGACTACGACAAAAATTCACATGCAATTATGGAATTTGTCTTGTTAGTATTTGTCTTTAAATCTTGTAATGATAACAAGCTCACATGTGTAAACATGTCATATATATTGGTATGTCGTAAAGGCATTCAGCCCGAGGGGTGCTAATGATGAAGATTCGGTATTATTTAGGAAAATGTCAGGCAAAAATCAGAAGGAATAGTCCGTATCTTCAGAAACATAAAGAATTATTATTAATATCAAATTTCTAAATATGTACAATTAAAAAAGGATTTATGTTTCACTTTTGCAATAATGTATGTTACACTTATTCAAGTACACGTTAGTTATTATAGCTAGGAAATTATTTGGTAAAATATGTTTAAAACCCTAGTGTGATTTTTTTGAAGAGAAATTAATATCAAATTTAAAATAACAGATTTATTTAGGTTGATAATATCAGTTTCTAGAGCTATCAAACTATGAACTCTGCTCAGCAAGATAATAACATTGAAATCTTTTCCGAAAAAACCAATCATCCATATCTTCTTATTATGGTAAGCAAATCCTATTCACATTTATTATCATACAGCAAGCACGGTTGGACCCAACATGTCAAACTATCTTGTACCCAAGACAAAGTTGCATGATACTTAAATTTCTACTGATTTGCTCTGTTAAAACTTCGTCTGTTAAGAGCAACCCTCATCTAATCATCTTGCTATTCGCAATGACAAATATATAGATTTCAATTCACCAAAGTTAATAGTGCTTCAGAGCAATTCAGGTAGCAAAACCAAAAGAAAAGCTGTACACAAGATAAGGGCATGCCCAAAAGAATTTATATAAATGGTGCTCAAACCAATACAAAAATACATGACTAGACATGATCAATGAAAGCCATATTTTGCTACAAAGAAATTGTTGCAAGATATAGATAAGGAAAATTTACCGATTCTTGCAAAGAGCATGCCCAAAGAAATGAGTGATACCTCTATGCAACTTCCTGTAAGCAAGAAATTTTTTAGATCACATTGAAAAATAGAAGGCTAGTGACAACAGATATCCTTCTTGAGGCATGTCATTGTGGGCATGAAAGAATCAATAGAATCATAAGCATTATAAGATTCTGACATATGCAGCACTCACTAAGAAACGCATCAGATGACAGACTAAAACTTGCAACGCTTAGAAACTCTTTACAGATGCCACACAATTTAAGGCCTTAGTAATGTGGAAAATGAACTAATTTGGTAAACTAAAAATATGGAATCAATAATAAATTATAATATATGCATTCGGCCAAAATACTGCTTGTCACTACAAGGTACTGATAAAACAGCAGAAACAATGGCTTGGCACTTATAAATAAATGAACATATGACAAAACTGAAGATAGTAGTATTGATTCAACATTAATTTGGATTCGGCAAATACATTATGGCATTGTTTTGATCCAGTCTTGGCTAGTGATCCTCATCCCTTTCTTACTGGCTTATTGGAACTCTTAAAATGAGATTTGAAGAGAAAAACTTAAATAACCTGACCTCCATTCAACTGGAGTCTTGGTAGGAGTCCATCTTCTGC